>JAODUH010000016.1:229425-250575 GCA_027564835.1 Typhlichthys subterraneus
TTTATTTTCGATCTCTATTATGTCATGAGCTTTCTCAGCCACACATCTTACTTCTGTCTAAATCAAACACAACTCTGGCAGCCAATGGACGCATCTCTCCACAAAATACACGGAATATTGCAACGTCTTCGATATGATATTGCGCAACGTGATATTGCGATAACGATACTGAATCGATGTATTGTGCACCCCTAATGTGCATACATCTTCAGTGCTATTTACAGTTGTTTATACCATGTTCATGCTGTTGAAAGAATAACTGTTAAATGATAATGAAACTAATTATTTTTACTTGTCTCTCAAATCCTGTTGGTCTGACCAGGAGAACACGTACCTGTGGAGGACATCGCTTTACCTGGCAGCCTCTGCCAGTGCAGAGTTCTTCGCGGACATTGCCTTGTCCCCCATGGAGGCATGTAAAGTGCGTATCCAGACCCAGCCTGGCTACGCCAACACCCTGAGAGCGTGTGCCCCCAAGATGTATGCTGAAGAAGGACTCTGGGCGTGAGTGGAGTTTTGCCACTATAGATACACAAAGTAAAGCATTGATTTGTATGCCCTGCTTCATACAAAGCATGACCTTCAGTGGCTCTGCTGTTGCGTTGCTTTTGATCTGTTGTCAGCATATCTGACTTCTCATTTGGAGCACTTATCAATACATAAATCCAGTGTGTAATTCCTAAGGGTACTGTCATACATGGCAAATGGAAAAACTGACCAGGCGATGGGCTTCTGCCTTCCGGTGCGAAATTCATGCTTTGCCATACATTCCATTGGTTTTGTAGCTCGTATAAATGCTTGTTGAACACACAAACATAGGTTTGTGTGTGCATGTTGTTTTGCCACGAGAAAATGTGTAGACGCAAATTAGTCATTAGCAACACTGTACAAAACCGACTGGTTTGACGTATTTCTATGACTAGACACCGCAATAACCAAAGTGTCCTCCATTCCAGTCTGCCTCGCTATAGAAAACGACGTGGGGTCAACCACACACGCGTCCTTGCTGTTGGTTGAGGCTGTGAAATTAGCAGTCAAAGTTCAGCTGTGTTTGTCTGGAATATTGGCAGTTGTCAATTTTGTGCGTGTGTGACCATACCCTAATGCATGTAGGTAATTGAACACGCTCCTTAGATCCACCTCTAGGGGGCTCTCTTGTGCTGCTGCAGTTCAGAGGCCCCTAGCAGCTTTCATGGCTGTACAGTTTGAGGTGCTTGAGTCATTGGCGTGTGAGAACAGTCTACCTGCTCCTTAGCCCGCACTGCACTGGCCCCTGACGGGACACGAACCAGTGTAGACACGCTAGGGAGCGGACACTAATTTTCCATGTACTGTATTTATCTTTCTCCCAAAATTTAAATGTAGTTCTAATGTATTTACTGTCTTTAGTTATCGTTGCTGTTATTGTGTAGTTTCTACAAAGGTGTGGTCCCTCTTTGGATGAGGCAAATCCCTTACACTATGATGAAGTTTGCGTGCTTTGAGAGAACGGTGGAGATGCTCTACAAGCATGTTGTGCCCAAGCCTCGCAGCGAGTGCAGCAAGCCTGAGCAGCTCGTTGTCACGTTTGTGGCTGGTTACATCGGTAAGTCTGAGTCTTTAGTTAGAACCGTTACTACACGATTGCAGTCCTATTGGCACTTATCTAATTTTTAGCAAAGCAGTTTGTTACGCTTCGATATATTTCCTATTGGACGTTTTAATAGATTGCACTGTTGCTAATGAACTGTTCTGTCGCTGGCCCAACACAGCTGGTGTGTTCTGCGCCATTGTGTCTCACCCCGCTGACTCGGTGGTGTCTGTGCTCAACAAAGAGAAGGGCAGCACGGCCGTTGGGGTGCTCAAGAAGCTGGGACCGAAGGGTGAGTCAAAACTCTTGCTCAGTAGGAAGAGCACATAAAGTAAGATATCATGGGAACTTATGCAAATTCGTGAATTAGTCTTTAGGTCCGCTTAAGTAAATATGAAGTTACAGTACTGTCTGATATTAGGTAATTGAACACGCTCCTTAGATCCACCTCTAGGGGGCTCTCTTGTGCTGCTGCAGCTCAGAGGCCCCTAGCAGCTTTCATGGCTGTACAGTTTGAGGTGCTTGAGTCATTGGCGTGTGAGAACAGTCTACCTGCTCCTTAGCCCGCACTGCACTGGCCCCTGACGGGACACGAACCAGTGTAGACACGCTAGGGAGCGGACATGATACTCTTTAAGTATATGGTAGGCATTCACTGTATGGTATTCATACACTACCAATGTCATAAGTATGCTTGTAGCTCAATGCTAATATGCATCTTGAATGTTGGCCGCTGTCCATTGTCCAAACCAGGTGTGTGGAAGGGTCTGGTGGCCCGTATCATCATGATCGGCACACTGACCGCCCTGCAGTGGTTCATATACGATTCTGTGAAGGTGTACTTCTGCCTACCCCGGCCCCCTCCCCCAGAGATGCCAGAGTCCCTGAAGAAGAAGCTGGGAATTACTCAATAAGACCAGTGGCTTTAAAAACCCTGTCATCACACACAGCCTTTTTAAACTGTCTACTCTATCACGTGGCTTTCCCCCCACAGCAGTTCTGTGGCCTACCTTCCACTGGTCACTAGTGGCCATACATTTTACTGTGACACTAGAATTTGGAGTGAGGAATTACCGCTGATATGAACATTTCAATAAAACATGTTAAAGCCAGTTGTTTCCAAACCTGTGAGTAGCTCTGTTTCCATAAAGCCACTATACATTCTCGGAGAAGAATATTGTACCACCTGACTGAGGTGGCTGTTCCACTGCAAGGCTTAGTTGAATAAATCCAGTAGACAGGAACAGCATTCAGGAGGGAGCAGGCACAAAACACACGGGGGGGAGAAGAACATTTCTGCCAGAGAGGACTTGATTATTAAGATAGTTTGCATTGAACATACTCTGAGGTTTTTGTTTTGTTTCAGTAAATGTGACAGTTTAAGTGGTTATTGTGGGGAGATATAACAAGTTGCCCTGTGCCTTATGAAGGCATTGGCCTATATTTACACACTACAGTACATGCTTCTCGTGACTATTCACAACACAGTACATACATACTTTTGATTGACATTATTTAGGGGCACATTTACATGTGCAATGAAATGCATCCATTATTAATATAACAGTAATAGAACAATACATGTATTAATTATGCTACATTATGAATAGATTTTTGGGTTGACTAAATTCAATGTAAAATAATACATTAAAAAAACAATACAATCCCAATTCAATGCTTAATTATAATCTAATTGATGAATTAACTAATCAATTAACATGTATTCATTCAGACATAAATAAGTCACCCTGTATTGGGGCAGCAGTATTTGCTGTTGTGGTTTATCCAGCTTCAAGAATGTCTTATCTGAGAGTGCCACCATTCTTGATCTACTTAAAGGATGACAAGCATGCAAAATAATAAATGCCTGTTTGGAGCATAATGTACTGGTGTGTTCATTTAGAAAATTCAGCCTTAAAATATTAGACATCCAAAAAAAACAGAGATGGGGGTATGCATAGTGGTATTAAACACATTACAAATAATCTGTTAAATTTGATTACTGTAGGTCATAAGTGATAAGCTTTTTATTTTTACACCCATTAGCAAAGAGTGAAGTGGTTATGTAGGCAGCCGGTCAAGTTTGGCATCCGATTAAACTGTCCCACCATTTGTGCAGGGACATCTGGGTCACTTGCACTACCACTGCAGCTGACTGGATTCTTCAGCCCACCCCAAGGGTAGGGTTAGAGTTAAAGATAGTAGCTGACAAAGGCTACTATGATTATTAACCTTAGGGTCAACAATCAGTCAAAGAGAAAACATTGCAGCCTCACAAACCAGGTGATTGGACAGGTTGGTTCAATTAGCTTACCCTATGTTTTCTAGGATCAGACATCTCGTTCTTGTAAAGCAGTAATGCAGCTTAATAAAATAAAATAAAGGAAGTTAAATGTTACAGCATCTGCGTGCCCACACAAGTATTTAATGTTACAACATGGTGGATTAGACATTCTCATGTACGAGCATGTGCGGCCAGGGGTGTGTCTAGGACATTTTTACTGGGGTGGTACAGGCTTACAGGTACAACAGATTTGTGGTGGTGGACACAGAAGAACAAATACTGTACAATGTGCATGCCAATCATTTTTGTTTGGTTATGGTTATAGGTACAAAAAATCGGCTAAAATATAAATGTTATTATTGTTACATGCTTACATACACATAACTGGTGATGGTCAGTCTCCTATTTTGCATAACCTTTATAGACTAACAATGACAAACAATTTGATGATTTTCTGATCTCATTTACAAATGTTAAGGTTATTAAGTATCCAAAGATGTAGCTACACACCAACAAAAAATTATTATATTCTATAACCTACCATAGCCTACATTATACAGTCCCTCCAGGATTTCAGCATTTTTGTGATTGTTGCTGCCTTTAACGGCAGATTTCACTGCAGCGTTTCTAAAGAGTAGCAATGTATGTTTCGTGTTATTAGGCAAGTTTTTGCATTGAAGTTGCAGCAGCAATGTTCTGTATGTCTATGAGGAAAAAAAGTTTGTTTCTAGCCTTTACCTTTCTGGAGATATGATACGAAATATAAACAAATGCCATTTTCAGATACATGTTGAGAATGCATATTAGAGGAAACTTTGCCAGGCAGCCAATGAAGGTGATCACATTTCCGATTTTTGTAGGGGGGGGAGGCGGGGCACCTGGGGTGGCCAATCACATTTTAGTGGTGGCACCCCTGTGCCACCCCTGTCCACTTCCTGGCCACACCTATGCATGTATACATACGTCTCATCTCTTTTGTGAATGCAATGTTTGCATCATTACTTCAACCCCAGAAGCTGTTTAATTAGCCAAGTAAAACAATAAAGCCCATGTAATGTTTTCTGGGGGCTTTACAAAGGTTTTCACTGTTCCTACCATTGTACTTAAACAACTTTGGTTTTATGTAAGACACTACCAGTAATGTAGAATCATGTTTGTGCTGCTATAATGCCTACACCTAGTTAGTGACATAAACCTGGTATGCATTGTCCAGTGCCTATGATGTGATCAAACTGAAGGGCTATACTAACTGGGCCATTGGACTGAGTGTAACTAACCTGGCTGAGAGCTTCATGAAGAACATGAACATTGTTCATTGCTCATTCATGTATAGAGTGGGTCCACTTTTCCAGGTACCTTGCTTGATAAGTAATGACTTGCTCTTGTAATGATCTTGAAATGACAGACATATGCTTGTCAACTGGGCATGCATGGGATAACAGGCGAGGTGTATCTGACTGCCCTGGCATGGCCAGCGTAGTCAACGTGACCTAGACTGACAACGAGGTGGCACAGCTGCAGGAAAGTGCCAACACACTGTGGGACATCCAAAGACCTGAAGGACATCTAGGTGGTCAGCAGGGGGCGACATACCCTCATCTCTTCGCTGCTTCTGACAAGTTGCTCTGCAGGCCATCATCACCTTTTGTCTGCTATAAACTCAAGACACAACGGTCTTAGATAGAAAGCAATCTCTCCATACTCAGAAGCAGTTGCTTATTTCCACTATGGGGAATTCAAAAATGAAATTAATTTTTTAATTATTAATTGTTTGTAAATATAATTTTAAGAATTCCCTTCTTCAAGAAATCCCATCTTACATCATGCCACTCACTGTGAATGTATGAACAAATCAAACCGTTGCAATTTCAAAACAAGCTGTTTTAATTTATGCATGTAGGCATCATTGGTAGATAATTAACAATCACTTAAATATAAAAAACACTTTATTTTAAGTTTGTCTTTACAAAAGTTACAGAGAAAGCATTTCTCTGAAAGGGCTCTGCTTTCTTCAAATAGGCATGACTCAAAAAAAAAAAGACATGTTTTCAAAGACATTGCAGTTTCATGCCACTGCAATGACACCAGCATGATCTGGACTGTATAAAGGCTTCTGGCCAACTGTGGCACATCTGTTCAGGTCAGTTAGAGTATAAGCTGTTGTTTTGAACAACCATATATTTCAGTTACACATCTTTCAGCAACAAAAATACTTTCCTGCCGGCACAACTTAAAAAGTGGCTGCTGTAACAAGCTGACTCTTCTTAAAGAAGAATACAAATATTCCAGTGGTTGGTCTGAACACGTCCATTGTTAGTAGTGGATAAATAGGGCAAATGGTACAAAAGAGTGAGGCCTGCTTTTGGCTTAGAAAAGTAAAGTCCCATTGTAACAATATCCAAAAGGCAATAAAATATAAAACTAATTTATTTTAAACTTCAAGATTTCAGTCAAATTTATGAAGGAATATTTTCATTGTAAAGCTATTTGGATTCACAGATCGAATATATAAGGGTACGTATTGAACAAAAAATTGATTCAAAAACAATGAATAAATGTTTTCTCCTGCGGATTGAAATTGTTAGTTGTTATACCATATTGTTGCTCTCTCCAACTTTGTCCACCAACTGAAAAGAAAGAAATAACTTGTTATAGTAAGAGTAGCAGCAAATGGTCACACTATTGTACACAATGCTATACTCCAGTCACAGTAATCCAAAATTCAGTGAAAGGCTGTACAGTGGATTTATCATGGTCATTTTAGGCAACTGGTGGCTAGTGAAGTGTGGTGAAAGTGTGACAACTGAATAAACAGTTTGTCAAATTTTCTTCGCTGGTCATACTTACACTACTTATCCACGGTAGATTGAGTAACGAACCAAGAATAGGCACCCTCCGGATGAAAGCTACTGCAACTGGGAAAAAACCCCTGTTAGAGAGAGAGAGAGAGAGAGAGAGAGAGAGAGAGAGAGAGAGAGAGATATTAGACCACTTGTCAACAGTACCTGAGGATGATGTAATGCATTGTATTCATGCCACAAGGCCTGACCTGAATAGGAGAAAGAATCCATAGATCTCAAGGACTACTCCAATGATTGGCCAGCCAATCAAAACTACAACTACTCCTCCCAGGAAGAAGCTTGTGGCTTTTACTTTATGTCTCTGGAAGAAGAACCTGAATGTGCGCTCCAGACCTATGACGAAGGCCAGCCCTGCCACAAACAAAATCTACAAAAAATAGTAATAGAATAAAAATGACCACGTATTGTTAAAACGGCACAAATCGACCACCATATTGGCACAAACAGTGTTATTATTTTAAATTACTTAGTCATAACTGATTCAGAGTCACGTAAATATTGGTTATTACAGATCAACTCACATTTCCAATGGCAAGAAGAGCTTTATCAAAGAACAGCATCATCCCAAAGAAGAGAAAAAATACCCCGAAACCAGTCAGTCCCATTCCTATTTCTGTGTATTCATGAAAGGGGAAGAAAAATGTCACCGTATGCCTTGTTGTAGCTTATACCAATAACTTGTTTTTCGTTTAGGTTAATTTGAAAGTTACATTAAAGCAAATTACCCAACCTTATTATTCTAACGCCATATGCTAGGCTAGCTACTGTATACGTAATATGTGATGCTGCTAAAACAATTACATAGATAAAGAGAACTGGCTTACTTTGAGAGTCCGTCAAAGAAATCATTTTTGCAGGTTTTCAAGAACTGACAAATAAGACAAATCTAGGTTTAAATCAACACAGACACTTTGAATTGGCGATTGCCAACTAAACAGCAGCAGCAGGATACAGTAATAAACAAGTAGCTAACGGCGCCACGTCTTCCGGTGTCGTGCCGTAATTGTTCCTCTGTTCTATAATACATATTAACATATTATATTATATAGTAGTATATTGTTCTTTCTCAATGAGACCAATGTTGCAATGAAACATATTAATATGGTCTGCGATGGAATAACTATCACAGGCCACGATGACCCAGTCTTAGATGTGGCTGAACCCCACTGAAGGCAACGGGACGACTTATTCGTCACGACACCTGTTCCACGTCATACGCACCGGCAAAACACCGCCGGTGTTTTTGGGAGTCACTACTGCGCTAAATGCACAGTTATAGCAATAACAATAATTATAAATGACATGTGAATTATTAGTTGTAGTTATGAATTGGACTAGATGTTCTAGTTAACTAGATTGTTTCTCTGTTTCAGAGACTGTGGGTTTTTTAACTTGTGTGAGTCCGTTGATTTCTTTCTCCCACGCAATCTGTACCACCATGAACCAAGTTTGCGGAAGCCTCCACTGTTCGATAAAATAGGGGTTAGGGTTGGAGAAAACACACTTTTTATGCTGGAATGTCGTATGTTTTCTAATATGCATGATTTTGTAATTAACTGTAAAGCAAACAAAAAAGTCCAGCTGTAACGCTGACTTGTACTAACAAAGTAACCGAGGTGAAATCAGTTTCCTATTCAAGATTCAACAGACATTCACATTCGTACCTCCGTCCAGGCTCCCTTCCACATTCAGGCACCGTGGTAAAAGAGTAGGCATGTGAATAAGGAAATGTCAGAAGGCATTTACAAATTGTAGTAATAGGAAGAGTGACATTTTCCTCATTTTCGAATATGAATGTTTGTTGAATCTTGAATAGGAAACTGATTTCACCTCGGTAACAAACCCGGAAAAGTATGGGTACTACTTTCGCCATTCTTCTTGTTTTTGTTGGATGCTGTAGCAATGTTGTATTTCTGGAACTGCTTGTAAGGTAAGTGAACATTACCGTAACGATTTTATTTCAACACATTAATAACGTGATACATGTTATTGCCGATTTCACTTGTTTACGGGTAAATTAGTCTAGTAATACTATTGTTACATAGCCCACTAGGCAAAATATATAATAAGGTGTTGGCATAGGTGTAGACTGGCTGTACTGAAACATCTGAAATGTATTGTCCTGTTTGGTTCAAACCTCGTGTGATGTTATGATCCTCAGAGAATATCCAGGATGCGGCAACATTGTGACCTTTGCTCAGTTTGCATTCATTGCATTAGAGGGGTTCATCTTCGAGACACATTTTGGGAGAAGGAAACCTGCAATCCCTATACGGTACGGTATATTAATGCCATAATGCTAATCTAAACTTCCATTAAACAACCAAAACAGAAAGCAGTTACTCTACATCATCCTGTTTCATCTATTTTCCAGAAATTATGTGATCATGGTGACAATGTTCTTCGCAGTCAGTGTTATAAACAACTATGCGCTAAACTTCAACATTTCTATGCCATTGCACATGATCTTCAGATCTGTAAGTGTACAGTGTTTTACACCACCCCAGTCTACTCTTCACTGCTAGCAACATCTATGCCGTAGCCTCACGTCTGTTGACTACTGTCTGGCATGCATGTATTCACAGGGATCATTAATTGCCAATATGATCCTGGGTATAATCATACTGAAGAAAAGGTACACGTGCTTTCTCTCACTCCACATCCTCAATCAGTTTCTCACTTGACATTTAATGATACTTCTGTGTAAAACGCCTCTTGCATACTTTATAGCTTTATTTTTTAGTACCTCCTATCAAGTGTAGCATAGAAATGCATTTTTCAAGTGTCCTCTTTTTTAAATGGTATTCTGTCCTTACAGGTATTCTGTGAGTAAATACTTGTCGATAATACTAGTTTCAGCGGGTATCTTCATATGCACCATTATGTCTGCAAAGCAAGTGGTGAGTGCTCCACTGCTGATGTTGTGTAACACAGTCCATCTGCACACTGTGGATGACAACAGCACATTGTTTTAATACGTAATGGTCTGCTGCAATCCTATGTAACTGGTCATTGTTGTCATTACAGAATCTAGCTAATGAAGGCTCTGAAGAGGAAAGTATCTATGCCTTTATGCGCTGGCTTTTGGGTGCGTGAGCTTAAATGGCCCATCCCATAGTACAAGGATTCACTTTCAATTCTTGTCTTGGTTTCACAACTGTCACACAGATTGTCTTTGGATCAGGAGATAGCTACCACAATATTCCATATATTCTGCTATACAACTATATTTGTTTCTCCGGCATGTTATCAGCAACATAACAATAACAATAATGTCATAATAATTTAGTGGGTTCCCCATTCTTGCAGGAATTGCCATGTTGACATTTGCTTTGGTAATGTCTGCAAGAATGGGAATTTTTCAAGAGACATTATACAAGCAGTATGGCAAACACTCCAAAGAGGCCCTCTTCTATAATGTAAGTGTTGTTGTTGTTTAACCATTTTATAAACCAAGGATGTGCAGCTTGCAAAAGTCATTGATTCACAGCAGACTGAATGACTGTACTCAAACATTTTTTTAGGCAGTTTTGTCTTTCTTCTTAACACTTTTAATTTATTTTCCAGCACTGCCTGCCTCTTCCTGGGTTCCTACTGCTCTCCACAAACATCTATAACCACTGTATATATTTCAGTAAAAGCAGTGAGTTCATGTTTTATATAATTTGTATATAAATCTATTATAAATTCTAGAGCTATTTATTTCTACAAGCACTTAATGTTTTATATAATTTGTATATAAATCTATTATAAATTATAGAGCTATTTATTTCTACAAGCAGTTAGTTAATGTTTTATATAATTTGTATATAAATATTATAAATTATAGAGCTATTTTTTCTACAAGTTTTCAGCGATCACAGTTATAGGATGTAATGCATTATTTCAGTTAATATCAAAGCTTTTCTAAAAATATTCTTACCATGGTAAATCACAATCTCCCCTTGTAGCTCCTGTGGAGATTCCTGCGATTGGTGTAACACTGCCAATATTGTGGATCTACTTACTCATGAATGTCATCACACAGTATCCTAACCAAACTGACCACATACGTCTCTCACTTGCTTATCTAGCCTGAGTGCTTTCCAAATATGCACTATTCAGTATAGTACTATATGTATAAAGTAAATGCTATTGCTATGAGTCTCACATTTCCTTACAGTATTACTTAGTATAAATCCACATTTTTAGGTTTGATTGCAGCTTTGCATTCACAAACAAGCGTGTGCCATTCACACTGTGTATTTTTAATAGTTTATTTATTTACAGTGGTGAATGCTGCAGCAGGATTCAATCCGAGGTAGGGTAGGTGGTTTAAAAGGTGACATGGAGTACCGGTACTCAACAATGTGACCATCTTTAGACACCGTCTAATATAAAATGTGTTGTAGTGTAATTTTATTAATGCATTTCTTTGCATCAAGATGAATTTCCTGATGTCCTGTTTTTGACTTTAACCAGCTTCCGTAGATATGTGTGCATCCGTGGTGTCTTCATCCTGACAACAGAGTGTGCCTCGCTGACTGTGACATTGGTGGTGACCTTGAGGAAATTCCTCAGCCTAATCATCTCTATCCTGTATTTCCAAAACCCCTTTACGGGCTGGCATTGGGTGGGCACTGCTGTGGTCTTCTTAGGCACCCTTCTCTACACAGAAGTGTGGACCAGCGTTCAAACAGCCTTATCTAGGCCAGATATCAAGGAGAAGAAGGCACAATGATGACATGATACATGGACCGTTACCTTTGTATTGATTATTAACTTGGTGGCAGTGTTGGTGCAAACTAGAGTCATGTTTTATTCCTTTTATATTTTCTATTCATTTTCTGAAGAAAGTCTACTTTTACTTCTACTTGGATCGCCTAATGTTTACAGTATACATATTTGTCAGTGTGCACTATACTGTAGTGTGGATGTCCCACCTATGTGCGTTGGAACTATTTTCAGAATATCATACATTGATTTTTGTTTTTGTTCAGAACAACAGATTCAAAGAAAATCTACACATTATTTAATTGATAGAAAACCCATGTGCTGTAGCTAGCCTACACACTAGAACTATCACATAATGCCATGCTGGTGTTATCAATGTGTGTAGGCTATTCAAATCTCTACCTCTTGAAATAAAAGTTGTTAGAGAAGCTGTGGAGTCCTGAAAATATTGAACTATATAACTATAGCATACCAATACTTTTTTTAGTAATGTCGTTTGGCGATTAAGATTGGTTTTGAGATATTTTGGTGAAAGAACACATCTATTTTTAAGAAAACTGTTCCTGCATATTGACCAATCAGGAGAGTGGTTGTTTGAATCTCTTTTACTCTCACCCAATGTCCATTGTTGTTATTGCTGTAGCAGACGTGGGCAGGGCATGGCAATATTTAATATTTCACGTGTGGGAGAGGCCACCCCATAGCTGCACGGGCCGTATGAGAACCACTTTGTACAAAACCCATTTCTGTCGGAAAACCCTCATCATTTTGCATATTTCTTGGAAAAATGGGAGGTAGCCCAAGCCACTCGCATGAAGACGACAGTGCAGGAATTGGAATTACTTTTGTGAAGGGCATTAAGGTGAGTGTGCATTGAAAAAATGTTTTAAGTCATCAAACGTCATCAAATTCAAATAATGTTAACGTGGGTCCCCCCTTTCAGCCCCTCCCCTCACTCAGCTCCTTGACGCATTTTTTAAAGTTGTTTAGTGGGTGGAGTCAGGCTCTGAGCTGGGGTGCATAATGCATTTACACTTCTATATTTTATTGAGGCTGTAATACTATGTTAACATGATGGTCATTCCCTCCAGGCTGTTGGTAGCCTGGTGTAACAGTAACCAGACCATATTTCACTAGGGTCTGGCCACGCTCCATATGGGAAGCGTTAGTCATTGCCTCCTACTGGCATTGATATGTCACAAGTGGCAAACGCATTTCACTTTCTGTACTTTATTTTATTGACAAATGTTTACTGTACATCATCTAAATAAAGGTCTATTTGTTTACAGTTGTCAGACAGAGTCATCAACCGAATGAGAGAGTCTCCAATGGTAGGCAAGCCTTCCATTATCACACGCCATCCTTCGTCTAAGCCAGTAGCCCCCTGTGCTGAACATCTCTTACCTCTTCTTCTGACCCCTCCTCATATCCCAACTCCACCTCCCCAAGAACCAGCCACTTCTCCCCCAGCTGCCCCTTCAGCAATACACCACGCTTCACCATCTTTAACTGGGCCTGTTCAATTCGACTCCCCTCCCCGAGTTGCGTTTCATTCCCCTCCTCCAGTCACTATGGAGCCCAATACCTTTTCTCAACCTGTAGAGCCACCAACAACAGACCATGTCGTCTCAGCTACACCTCAGCCTCCAACCACTGAACCTGAAATGTCTCCTGTAGCTTTCTCTGCCTCTTCAGACCCCGTTTCACCCCCGGAATCATCTGCATCTCCTCCTGCAGAGTCAGCAGCAGAGCCTCCCTTGCTGCCCTCACTACCTGACGTTCAACCCCCTGTGGAAGCTCTTGACCAGGTCCATGTAGATCCAGAAGTAATTTCTGCGCCCCCGGTGGTGGAAAAACGCGTCGAGCCTATTGACCCAACTGTGGAACCCATCGCTCCGTTTGAATTTCCCTCAGACGTTCTGGAGTCTCCAGTTGCTTCCAGTCAAGCATTGGTCCCACCAGTGCCTGTTGAACATATGGGCCCGTCCTCCTCCCTTCCCACCGCCCTGGTTGGCCTGTTAGTGGAGACTTCTCCTCCAGTGGAGACTAATTCCTTAGATTTTACACCGGCCGATCCAGTCTTTATACCGACCCTCATTGGCACTGTGCCAGGACCATCACCAACTACTTCAGACCCATATTCCCTCCATGTTCCTCCACCCGCCGAAATGACACCTTCCTCAAAAACACCACCGCCTCCCCCTAAACCCCCTGCCCCTGCCCATTCCAGCCCACCTGAACCAGGGGCTCTACCACCATGTCGCTCCGTGGCGTTGACTTTCCTTCCAGCAGAATCAGGTGTAAGCCAACCCCCGCTTACGCCCATAGAGCCCCCTACACCCACTCCACCCCCACCAGTAAAGGAGCCAGGCTCAGCTGCTGAATCATCCCCACGTCCGGTCGATGGTGTGAGCTCCCCACGCCCACCCGCACCAGGTATGTGTTTCTGTATGTGTGTGTGTGTGTGTGAGAGAGAGACGGCACCCATTTCTTTCTGAAGGAACATTTTGAAGCTATAGTGTCTCTGTTATGTTAACCAATATAACAGTTAACCCCCTTGCTATTTATTGGGTGACGGTGATCATGTGATCACTGAGTCAACCAAGTCATGACCTAAGCAATGTTTTGGGCCAAAAAAAGGATACATGTTTTTGACATAACACCCACATGAGAGTCAACTTGCTTCGTAGATACTTGTCAGTTTGGCCCCAATAGAGTTAACATTGGCATTGCTGCATATACTCCACTAGATGAGCAGTCTAAACACTGATGCTGTTTTCACTAAAATACAAATGTAGGCCTACTCATTAACATATCACAGGCTGTCTATTCTTATTCTCTGTGTGGGAATCTGTAAAAATAGAAAATATAATTGTGGTCTCCCTCTCTCTTATTGGAAGTTGTGACTAGCTAAAAACCAGGGCTTCCTGTTATTGCACATAAATGCATCAGTCGAATACTCCCAACGATGCCAGCCTGCCAGCACGTAAACACACACTGCTGTTCATATATCCTCTCTCACTCCAGAGGTGGATGAGGAGGAGCTGAGGAGGAAGATCAAAGAGATGCTGCAGAGACGTTTGGAGCAAGAGATCAGCCAAGAGATCAGCCAGAAGAAACAACACCTCAGAAATCGCAAAGGCTTAATGTGTGTGTGTGTAATTCAGCCACATGGGGGTATGGGGACCAATGACTGGTCCTCGTAATCACGTTGGCACTTGTGTCGTGTGGCTCTGGATTCACATTCAAACACAACAGTGGTTAAGCTTTTCCCCAAATGTATAACTGAGGGATTTCCTGGACATTGAAGGCAAACCACTAAATTCTGCTCAGATGCATCATTACGGAGAAGTTCTGCAGCTGACCAGCATTCCACAGGCCACAACCATTTATATAGTTCTATGGCCACAACTCACAACCTGAGCAACTCTATGGAAAGATGATATGTTGTACTGCATGAAACAAATGGTAGTCACACCAGTGCCTAATTAAAGGCAGGGTTAGTTCATCTCTAGAACGCTTGCTAACTTCCAGTTCATAGCAAAACAAACTCCCTAAGAATCTCCGCCCCAAACACTGAAACGCATTGCGAAGCCTAGGGCATTGTTGTGAGCGGTGCTCTCCACTTTGTTTGTGTTCTTATTTACTGTCTACACGGCTATGTAGAAGTACCAGAACAGTAAACTAGTGGAATGCAAGGAGATGGTTGAATTTGACAAAGTAGATGATCTTAACCATTTCAGACTATACCTTTTATAATGTCTTTGTTCAAGGTAACAGTGCACATTTTAGAGTGGCCAGTCCAAGGATAACCTGTGGAATAATCATACTGTTAAATCACCGTCTTGATTTGCAACACCTGTCTGGTGGATAGATTATCTTTGCAAAAATTAAGCACTTACTAACACAGATTTGAATAAAATCTAACGCTTGATAGAAATAAACCTTTTGTGTGCATAAATTACATCTTACGTAGCTGTTTAACTAAAAATTTGAGCAGAAATAAGTGTGCTATTTTTGTTCATTGTACTTTGTCATGTAATGATACTAGACTGTACGCACTATGCCTTTAAACAGAAACACTATTCGTTTCAGCAGCAGTCCATGTGTGACTGGTGTTTTGTTTGGGTGTGTATTTCCAGGCTGGAGGAGGCTCTAACGCTGGAGAAGGCAGTCTACACAGAAACCCTGAGAGATGCCGTGGTGGCAGAGCGCATGAAGACAGAGGACGAGAGACTTATGGCCCAGCTCTATGTATGTACACAAAGGTTAGCGTACGGTCACAGATGCGCCAATGCAAAACTGATAGACTGTCGCCTTCCCAGGCAAAATTCACATGGTGTCGTGCTGAATGTGTGCAGTGCAGGATGGCCTCACACAGAAGTTTGTAGTCTGTGTGATTCTTGGTCACATAACATGAGCGGTTTTGACAAGAGAGGTTGTTGTTTTTGCTACAGGAAATTGTATATGGACAGTATGTAGTCATCATTAGAAACAATGTACAAGGCTATCTGTTAGACATAGTTCTATGGTTAGACAGACCACAATAACCAAAGTCTCCTCCATGACATCCTGGCTCGCTAAGAAAAATACAGCCAATTGAAGCCCAGTAGGGTTAACCACATACTGTATACGTCTTTTCTGTTAGTTGAGGCTGCAAATCAGTCAAAATGAACCTGTGTTGAAGTGAAGATGCAATGTTGCTTCACCACAGTATGACAAAGCAACTTTTGGTGTTTGGCAGTTGGTATGCGAGATAAATTTGAATGTAAGTTGTTACATAATAATCAGCGTGTGGAGGTGATAGACAAACGCAATAAGTTTTATGGTTATTTGGCCATTGTTTATCTGCATGGCTACATGAAAGTAACCTGACACCCCAGATATCTGTGTCTGCTAAGACACATCCATCTGGGGAGCCATCCATTGAATGTTTTTCAAGAGCGCATGCGCTTTCCAAAAAATACTTTGCATGTGATTGGATGATCCTGTGAACCAGCAGTCTGTTGTTATCCACTCTTGCAGTAGAAATGTCAAGAGGAAGAGTGGAAACATATTTTCAATTGAGAAAATCCTTTGTGACTCGAGTTGTTTTCAAGTTGCCTAAGTCACGCCTAAACAACGCCAGTAGCTAAACTACAACGGTGATTGGCAACAAACCAGGTTTACCAGCCTAAAACGCCTCGATTTCCAAGCTCCAGACTGATTCTCGCGGTGAAATGAAACTGAGTCTCGTGAGATCAGGATGGTCTCGATAGGCTAACATGATATGTAGTTAAGGCTGCTTACTGGTAACTGCAGAGCATGAGTGATTGAGTTCCAAGCTTTTAAAGCAGTACGGGGGCAGGATGGTCTAGTGGTCTGGGTGTTGGGCTCCCAGCCGAAAGGTTGTGGGTTCAAACCCTGGTGTTGACCTACCTGTAAGCATCCGTGAGCAAGATGCCTAATCCCTGCGGTGGTTGGTCGCACCTTGCATGGCAGCAATCACCATCATTGTATGAATGTGTGTGAATGGGTGAATGTGAGTCAAAAATACTGTAAAGCGCATTGAGTGGCCAAAACGTTAGAAAAGCTGGCAGCTGTCAAATGAGGCATGTGGTCGCTATCGTTTCTTCAGCTTGTAAAAATGTATTTCTCATTTGTATTACTTCTAATTTCTTACGCCACTTCTGTCTCTTTCTTGCCCTGTTGTGTTATGCCAGTGGATGGAGTTTAAGGTAAGACAGGAGAACTTCATCAATGCATGACCTACTCAGTCAGTTTCATTCACTCTCTTCTACGCAGCTACAGTTTATTGTAATTATGTAGAAATGTATTTTATGTACTGTATGACAATTGTATACATTACATATAGCATATCATCAATCGTATTAAAGGATTTTGAGATGCACACACATCTCAGACCAAAATAAATGCTTTGTGGAATACGTGTGCCAGTGCGCGCGCACACACACACCTTCCCATCCCCTCCCCCCGGACACAATTACTCCACTACATGCATCTGGCATAGAACACTGGTGTTTTGTCAAGTTGTGCGCTGTTTGTCAAACGATTAGACCTATTCTAACGCAAATTGATAGTTAATTTTAGATTACATTATAGCAGGTCAACGCAGCATTTCTTGCTATTAATATACACCATACACATGTATTATCAGTTGGGTATAGGATAGGAGCATGCACGCCGTTTTATGTCCCACGCAATTACACAGTTTAATGTGTCATAAAACATAGCAGTTTTACTTTTTGATTTCATAAAGGCCTATATTATTTGTAAAATAGAATGCAATTCAGCTATTATCATTTGGCAAATTTGGCCCTATCATAAAGCCTAAAATAATGTATTTACATTGTCCATCCCTCAATAATGAAGAATTGGGCCATTTGTGAAATCATATCTTAATAGAGATCATCTACCGGTAATGCAGTTTCAATATGCGAACACGGGGGACGGGCGTTGCCGAATGCACCCCTTTTTATGTGAACACGTATGAACTCAAATTAAGTTAACACTTAACTGACATCTTCATCACAGTCGCAGTACCGTTTAACACCAATTTAGCCAGGCAGTTTGTCAAACAATTTCCTTGATAACCCCGAGTTGACTCTATTCGTAGGATAGGCCACTGATCCTCTCTGGAGTTATATATAAAACATGCTTTTTATTCTCTCCTAAGGCCCATAAACTGGATGCTAAGGAAAGGCTATTGCAGAATCAAGATATTCTCTTCAGGGAACATATTAAAAAACTTCAAGCAAAGGTTTGTGATCATTTCCCCTATATATTGTTTTGAAAGTCTTCACTACAGTTTTGGTAAATTTGCATGATTATCATCATTCTAGACCTTCTAGCTAGCATTGTCACAGTGCTACTGAGGAGACGTAACCTTTCTTCCTGTCTAAGGCTGCATTAGAATATTCAGTATGGACTAACCTTCAAGAACCTACTACACAACCCGTTAATGTAGTACATGCAATGGGTTGGCTATGCTAGCAAATAGTAGGGACACAATATGGATATACTTGGCCTTGGACATTAGATGACGTCTGAACATATGAAATCTGAATGTAGTGAAAATCTGTACATCTGCACAAGACTGATGATAATATTAAACCAAGTTGCTTTTTATCAGTACATCAAGATGAGAGACTGACTCAAGACAGCTCTGCGGCTAATTTCCACCAAACGACCTGACATGTCAGGAGCCTACCACAACTCTGGAAATCGCTAAGCAACAGTGCAATTTCTGTGAAAGTAATTTTGGTGTAAAGGCCGACATAGCTGCACACCGGCAGAATTAACTGGGAGGTAAGAAGTGTGTGAACTATGATTTTCTGTTAGCGGACTAAAACGGGAATAACGTTTACCCTTCATCAGTGGCACTTTGTGGTCAATGTGAAGTATACTCTTTGATCTGGCTATTGAGCGGCACAAATTAACCTTTGACAGCAAATGTATAGCATCTGTTTCCAGCCTGAGAAGCAGTTTGGTCAGCCAGTGTACAAGAAGAACACCTACTGCTGTACACTGGCTATCCGCTGGTTAAATTGTAAATGGACTGCATTTGTGAAGCGCTTTTATCGAAAGCACTTCACATTATTTACCTCACAATCACCCATTCACACACACGTTCATACACCGATGGCCATGCAAGGAAGACACCTGACCACCGGGAGCAGTTAGGGTTAGGTGTCTTGCTCAAAGACACCTCCACACTTGGTGAGGAGTTAGCGGGGTTCGAACCAGGGAGTTCTTGATAACCTATCACCCCGCTCTACCACTGTGCCACTTGCGGCCCACTAAATGGTGGTGTGGTAGTGTGGGACATTCTCTAAATGGATACTGTATACATAATGGTCTGTTTTCTCCTGACAGAGTGCTCAGTTCCACAGAGTCTCCATGGAGAACTTCCAGAAGGGTAAAGAAGATGCACACAAACGATTTGCGTGAGTTGCGAGTTGCTGTATTTGCAGAGACCAATAATTAAACTTGGTTTGCTCAGCGTAATGTACGAATATCGACATTAATAGGGTTGTAGGCATAATTCCCCACGATGTCGAGGAGTCTGAACGCGGTGTAGTCAAGGGACCGACCCTGCTGAATAGTATGAATGTCCCATGGTCGGTAACCCTCCAGCAAGGCAGTTTGATAAAATACCAGGATGTGTTCCTCCAGAGGTCCAAGTATCAAGCCAGCAGCGTGTGGGGACCTGCAGAGACAGACACTGAGATGTAACAGGGAGAACACAGGCAGAGCCCTGTACTGCTCTGCCATCGCCTCTGCCTACATGCAGTGTGTAGACGACGCTAAGAAGGTACGGCCCATTCTGGTTATGTGTTCTTTTGTTCGTCTTCCTTTGTCCCCACTCCCTCTAATGTGTTACCAGCCACTTGTGAGACTTAACTGATCCGATATTAACCAAACCCCACCCCCTCTGTCTCCAGAATAAGTTAAGCAGCAGAGGTTAATGGTGAGCTGGAACAGGAGCTAGGCGGCATAATCAGCTGTTCAGATGCCAAGACCAGGCCATTTCCACAGTTCACACTACTGTTTTATCATGACGCTGGTACAATGTTTTTTACTGAGCTTTAGCTCAGGGTGGGAATCTCTTTTACAGAAGTATCAATATCAGAAGCTGTAGTATAACTGGGTCACTACTGAGCATCTCTCCATGGCTTTTGGGATTAATAGAAAAGTGTGCCAACACTACTGTACATTTCAATACTATTGTAAACTACAGGACAACACACTGTTTACAGTTATACAATATCTAAAGAAGGAAGGTGAATATTATTTACTGTGTTGTTGAATTTATGTGCCATGAAGACTATTAAGATTAATTTTGACTGAATTGTATGACCCCCATGTAATATGCATTTACTGTTGCATTAAATCCTTAAACTGTCCAAATTGACTTTAATTCAAGAGCATTACTGTAGCATTGATGTATGGTAGCATGTAGCCTACAGCAATTGCCTCTGTACTGCCCTCATGTGGGCATAATCAGAATTAAGGTTTGATGTGTGGGATTGTTGTATCTCATAAAATATAATATTTTGCTTAAATTTCGTCATATTTTCCTAACTAATAACTGAATAAAATGTTTTGCTTAAAACTGTAATTTAAGTGCCTGCCATCCTTAAACAAAATTATGTATACAATACTATTAGTATACCATACCCTCAGTTTATGACTGGTTCGTTTAAAAACAAATTGTAGCCCACCCACTGAGTAAAATAACATGTACATAGTTATATACCACATACACAAAGTTGAAATACTATCTTTATAATGTAACAAAATACATTTGAATCAGTTATCTAAAGTGTTTCAAGGTCTTGTTCCCTTTATGTGGTACCCGTCCCTTTATATGCTTCCATCCCATACTGGTGCAAACACAGGTGTGTCTGTACAGTATGTCACTGCTGAATCATTGAGAATTGTCTGATGATTGCTGTCCTTGCCTGGGTTTGATAAGGAACAGGTGTTATTTTCAGTATAGTATCAACTGCAGTGTCTAGTCTCATGGAGTTAGACTCCCGTCATTTGCCTGCTTGAAGATGGTTGGAGAGCAGTGTTGTCCGTTTTGGGGATAAGGGCCTTATCAAGAACTCTCATTAGCAACAAGTCTTTTGTATCTCTGTATATGCCGGGTATCCACTACACGATTTCAGGCCGATTTTGACCCGATTTGGTCGTGACCGACGCATTTTCAGCGTCGG
>JAODUH010000016.1:250675-261093 GCA_027564835.1 Typhlichthys subterraneus
TATATATACCAGCCACCCATAACATCTGCCTTACTTAAAAAATACAGAAGTTAACATCAGGCAATAAAGCCATCAGTACAGTCCAGAGACATGGAAAGAGAGAGTTACGCCAACGGAAGTTCGAAATTCACACGGTAACATGGTTCATGGAGAGGAAAAACCTATGGCAAAAAAGTTCCAGGAAGTGCTTGGTGGGCAATTTGAATATATATATACAGGTATATAACTTAATTTTATGGTAATCGGTAGTTAATTAATGCACCGATTTACATTTCAAATCAAATTTATAGGGTACTTCTAGTATTTAGGCTAACTTCAGGAAACTATTTTGGCTATAGGACTGCTAGGACACTCGGCCTCTGCCGGTGATTCTGGTTCTGGGTGGGCTCAATCCATCCACGCACGCAGCAAGCCAGCCGTTCCAACCTGGGCATTCAGGGGTGATATACTCTACACTCCATAGCCTTTATCAGATGAATGCAGTGTCTGGAGCAGGTGTCTGTGCCAAAATTCCATTCCCATTTAAACTCCCCAACCCATACCAGGGACCTAATCCTATTAGGACTAATTGAGTGAAGTCGGCAGTCTCCTTCAGTTAAACTAGGTTCAGGCCCTAATAGGATTGAAAGGAGGGAACAGGGGCATTACGTTTAAGCGGTGGAATGCCGGTGTGCGTGGCTGTGTGCGTTGGCATCGGCACATGCCTTACTGGTGGGGAAGAGGGGGTGGTGGGGGAATGGGGGCTGCAGGCCTCTCTAGAGGCAAGATGGCACCCTGGGGAGAGAGGATGCTCTGGTATGTTTGTGTGTGACAAGGAGTTTAGTATTTTTTTTCCTGATAAACCATAGGAATGATTTGCTAACTAAAGTGGCATCAGTAAGACAGGTGCATTGTGATAAGGCTATAGTTGCATTCAATTAAAATCTATCAAATACAGACATTTTTGACTAAGTACATTTTTAACTACTTTTAATTAATCATTAATCACACCACCATCAACCCCCCACCCCCATTCACCAAATATAAACAGAAATTGGAAGAAAAAAGAATTGAGGGGAAGAAATGTAGATGACAAACAAATTAATCTTAATATTAACCTTCTTCAGCAAGGCCTGCGGTTGCACTGGGGAGTTAATAGGCTTCATGGGACGCATAGTGTTATCGGTAGTAAATTTTGGTACATGACATGTCTGCAGTCACGCTTCAGATGGGACACACGATAAACTGCTCAATGCACAATAAAAGCAATACAAGCATTAGCTTCTGTCTGTTCTGCTGATCATGTTGAACACAGGATTCCTTCATTGCTGTGACCCTGCTAGACCTCTGGACTCTCTTCATCTCTGGTCACGTGCAGAATATGTTACATGTTAACGGTTTACATGCATTTATATATATATTTATATATATATATATATATATAATGTTATTATATTTCTACTAACCTGTGACATATTATTTATAGTTAAATTAATTCAGTAATAGCAATCGTGCATGTAAGCAGGACCAAATATATTACATATTTTAATATATTGTAGTTTAACAATATGTTGGAAATCATCAGAAATCTTATTAATTATTAAAATGAATCTTTTCCTTTATTCATATTATGTGTCATCAGAACGTGGTCTAATGCTGTAAGTTTGGAACAGCAATATGTAATTAATTATTTATGTTTTCTGTTTACACATTCTTTTAGAAGACCTTATCTCTCTGCTCAGATGAATCCTCCCGCTTCAGGCTATATACCCACCTAAAAGCCCTAGCTCTTTCCACAAATACTAAACTCACCTCACATACAGAGAGAAGCATCGCAGTAAGATATAGGCACCCATGGCTATACCTGTATTCTAATCAGTGTAAAGCATTAGCAACAGCCTGTTTTCTATAGCCTTGGGGAATACACTTTAATCTCTTGCACAACTTGACTGAATATATACACAGCAGTATGAATAGGTATTTTGATTACGAAATGTAGTTTAACAAGCATACCAAACTCACCAAAAGAGTAGAAAATATATGGGAACAAAATTAAATATTGAAAAGTGCTGTTTCTTCCTGGATGGTCAGGTTTGCAACACGAGTGGACAGTTTATCAATATCAATAACAGGACACTACAGAGATGGACAGCCCAATATAAGCCATAATGTTTACTGTAGCCATAACATTCCCGAGTTGAGGCCTGCATTAATACAGTCTGCTATTTATTTATTTATTTATTTATTTGGTAAAACCCCAGGGCTAGACTACAGTGCATACCACCTTCACTTATCAGGAATGACCACAGCATGTGTGAAATCACTTGCTGCGGAAATGTTCCAGACACCTGAATGCAAACACCACCCAACCTAGGCACATTTTTATTGGTATTTCTGTGTGAAATGGGCACACAGAGAGAGAGAGAGAGAGAGAGAGAGAGATGAGCAGAGTGAGGGGGAGAATAAATCTAAGAATTATATGATTTGGTGTAACTCAAGGTGGCTGGGCACAGCGAGAAGGCGTGTCAGTGTTGGGCAAATCCTTGGCCGTCCTCAAAGAGCGACGGCTTGCACAATTAGCCACGCGACCTCTCACCCCGCTCAGAATAATTGATGAATAACAGAGGGGATAAAGACAAAAGGCGCTGAGCGGTTTGCTTGAGTGGCGAGGGAGGATAACACATCAAAGAATGCCGTTAATTGGCCCTCTGGCTTTCATTCTTTGCCCTATTTCTTTCAATTCATTGACTCAAAATAATGGGTTCAGGTTCATTATCAACAGGTCGTGAGGGTTGGGGAGTGCCAACATTCAGGATGGGAGTTAGGCGTGTGCATGTGAGAGTACATATACGGTGTGCGCGTGTGTGTGTATGTACGGGTGGAGAGAAATGCGTCTGTGTGTGCATGCTTGTGTTTAGCTGCAGTAATGGTTCAGTGTTAGCCTGCACGGGCCCTCAAAGACCTAAGGATACCAGCGCCTCACAGGAGACTGGTCCTGTAGCTACCCTGCACAGAGAGTCAAACGGTGACAGTTGGTTGTCGTTTCTCAAGGTTAAAGTGCGTCTTTTATCCAGCGAGCCAGAGTACATCGGGCTAGTGTCATCACAATGTTGGAATATAACTGGTATGGACAGGTAAGTCAAACAAACTCACCTGTTGCAAGTTATCAGACCTCTATCAGACAGACACTAGCATGCTTTGTGCCGCTGCTCTTAACAACTTATAGACCAACCATGACCACATTTAGACGTGGCTATGTCAAATTAGCATTTCATAGCATAGCATTTCATAGGCAGTGTAACATCAAATCATATCCTTTACAAACTCTTGAAGTGTTAACTATATTTACATTAGATTTAATCAAATTCAATAGGATTTGGATTTGAGCATACAGTGAATTAATGAATGCATAGGCATTTTAACAGATATGTGCATGACCAACATGATTAATATGTTGATTAATGCTAAAAATACTTGAAATAATTGGTGAAAATGAAATGAATGAACATTTCTTAACGATTTCCTGATAAAACATGAATATACAGGCCCCTTAAAAGGTCAGGTGCAGAAATCTGAACACCAGCAGTTCATGGGACAGCAAAGTGTGAATGTCTCTGAATCTATTGACTGTGGCTATATATTAGTTAACACAGAATACCTTGTATATAATAAGTTGTGAATGTGTTTGTTCTGATGGGAACTCCCGTAGGATATTAATTAAAGTGAATGTCATAAATATATAGTTATTATGGTAACATTATGGTAACTTTACTAATATTATGTATGTTAGTGTTTGTTTTTTCTCTGAATAAACGCAGTGCTTATAGGGAATTCAAATATATGGAATTACCTTGATGATAACATGTCATACATTGTTTATTTGTAAATTGAGAGTGATACTCGTAGCCTAATTATATACAGAGCCTATTGTGTTGAATAATTAGCATTGAGCCTATAACCTGAATTAAATAAAACCATAAATGGTCAAACTCACCTTACTTCTGGCTTAGATTTTGCACGGATCAATTGTCTCTCAACTGCCGACATTGCTCTTTTCCCCAGTTCATATTGCTTAAAGGCGACACTGGCATAAAATTAGCCACAACTAAATTAGACATACCCCAAACAAGCTAGACATATACCGAACACTGCGGTTACTATTTCTGCATGACCTATCCTGGCATGTGTAGGAATGTAGCAACAAAACATTCCAGACATGCACACTGACAGTCACCTTTAATTCCTTTCCATAGCCCACCTCCCTTCTTTCCTTCACACACACACACACACACACACACACACACACACACACACACACACCACACACCCCTCTCTTCTATTTTGTTTACTCACATCTACTGGAGGCCAAGATTTCGAGGAAAACGTCCAGATCATGTGAAGTTACCCCTTTACACACCATGGAAAAGGGGTATACGCAATTGCCGCATCTAAGGGTGTTTGGTACACGTGATCCTGTGGTAAATGCTCCCTGCAACCTGAAATATCTCAGCTGTTCTCATGGGTGAATTTACAATTAAGCTTCCCCTTTGTACTTCTTCCCCCTGTATTTCCTCTGTGGGTGTTTTAATTGTCTTTCAGACAGTTTTCACATACCTTGGTGAGCTATGTCAAGCAATTAATACCCTAAAATACATCTTTTAAGTGAGTCTTTTGCTCATCGCAGCTCCCCACAGGGATGAAAACAGATTGTCGTCTCACCTTAGACTCCCTGTGGCTGGCCGTCAGATCGTACCCACAGCCGGGAATAGACATGGAATGGAGGCATGCATGTGCTTGTATGCTGTTGTGTATGTTGCTTTAGCAAGGGAAATGTAAAATAATAAATGCGACAAACTCACCACCACATCCCGATGCTGTGTGAGTCATGTTAACACTTCCAAAGGCTTATGCTACTGTGCAATACACATGCACATTAGGGAAACAAGACTTTGTTTTATTAGGACATCCTGTGTGCAAATGAAAATATTAATATTTTCTTTAGCCGTGTAAACACCTTAGTAGTCATATAGTGTAGACGAACACCATGTTAATTTTAAAGCCACAGAACACTTCCATACGAGACCAGCGTAATATTTGACACTGACTCTCTGATAAGCAGACATGAGATGGGTTTATCAATTTCCTTTGTCCAATGTTCTGGTTGACCAGATCATGATGGAGTCAGGGCCTGCTCCTGGAGCTGGAGGTGTACTGTAAGACAAGGGGTTTGTTCTGGACATTGACCCATTTTTTTTTTGCCTGCACTGGTCTCTGATTAGGAGTGAAGTCTGATCCAATGAAGCAAATGAGAGAACACAGCTATAAAATAGACAAATGCATGTATTTTCATTTAATGCGACATTTTAGATTTTTGGAGAATTAGACATTTGGACACAGGTTGACAGAGAGACTTCAGCTTGTTTAAGAGAACTGCTAGGGTCTGAAGAACCAATAAACAGATAACAGATAACAAACATTGGCTCAGTAGGTGTGTGGAGACAGTGTGGAAAGGCCTAACCGATGCAGGCTGTCTCGTGTCTTTGACATGCTGCTTTTGTACCCAGCCCAAGGAGATGTCCTCATATGTGGAAGCACTTTTACTCTCAGCACTGGCAGAGAAAAGTTTTAGCTGTTTGGCGGGAGGCACTCCTCATTAGCATCCTCAGAAGCATCCTCGTTCAAACGACCAGGCCATAAAGATAGTCGAGCGACGCAAACAAACAGTTCTTTGTTCAGTGCACAAACGGGGTATTATTAGTGCGTGCGGGTAAGGTCAAATTTGATCAAATTTTCCGCTTAGTTCTTATTAAACAGCTATTACATTATTTAATTTCCCCACAATCAAGTTAAAGGGTGGGGGTGGGGGCAGAGGGGGAGCAAAATCAATGCATCTCCAACGAAAGCTTTTGAACAGTGGCTCGAAAATCCAGCCACAAATGCACTTAAGTTCGTTAGTGGGATAGTAAGATGTTCTCATTGATGCCTGGTTGAGCTTCACAGGTCACAAGGGTTAGCTGGAAACGCGGCAGAATAAACGTAGATTGTAATCTTCTGTCTGCTTGTTAGCTGGAGACCTGCTTTTTAAAGCCCTGGTGTTTGATCAATGAAGATAGGGTGACGATAAACGTCAAAAGAAATTAGATGGAAAACCACGCTGTAGTGAAACACACACCACTAATGGGGAAAAATGAATATGTGAAGGCTTGATATAACATTTTGAAAAATTATTTCTTTTGCAGAACCTTGAAATGCAAAAGCAATGCTTTGGTTTTGATCTAGTGTATTACACATGTTTAAACAGAAACAGTCTTATTTACTAGAATGGTGAAATTAACACTTTTCTACTGATATTAACAATTTCGAAAAGTTTGTAGTTTTCCATTGAATCTACGAGAAAATATTAAATAATACATTAAGGCCTAATTTATGTCTGCCTTTTCTATTAATCCTTTTAATATTTTAATCTTTGATTTTTGTCATTTTATGATTTATTATCATTTGGAGTACAGGTGATTATATTTTCATTGCCAATAGGATGAAATATTAAATAATAATTAGCCAGTATAAATTAAAGAAAATAAAAAGAAAAAAAGAGAGAGGGGAAAAAAGTGAATTAGTGTAATGGAAACATCATAGTAGGAATGTATTCGTACTGTATTTTAATTCAAGGCTTGTTGAATTAAAATATGCTATTGCATATTGCCCTATTGTGTTTCCATCTATGTTGTTTGTCGTTATTGTGAAGTTATAAACACTGACAACAAAGGACTTAAAGTCAGGGTTAGCTATTCTCGAGAATGCTTGCCAACTTCAAGCTTAATCGAAACAATATCCCTCCGCAGCGCTGTTGTGAGCGGTATTTGCCAATTTGTTTATGGTTCTATTTACGGAATCATGGCTGTGTAGAAGTATTTAACAGATATTTTTTCAGCACACAAAGACAATGGTAAACTAGCGAAATGCAATCAGATATTTGGTGAATTTGACAAAAGGTGTTTTACAATTAGATTACAATAGCTGAATATACAGGTTACAGGCACTGACTATAACAGTTTTATACTTAAACTTAAACTCTTAAACTCATGAAATTCTCTTTGGGGATAATTTAATCTAGTTACATCTATATTTATGTGTGTTTTTTGGGTGGGTCAGTTTTCCAATCTGCTATTGTTATTTCAATTCAGGGATACAGGGAAATACAGCAGGTGTTTGACTTGACAATTTCTCCCTGAATTGGGAAGGCCAAGGAGAAAGTATTTAAAAAGAATACTGGTAAAACATCTGACAGTGCTAGCAAGTACTGTTATGACTCTAGCTACGGCCAGTTCAACTAATTTAGCACAGTGCTGCTTCAAGGTAAACATTGATTTTGTGATATAAACACCCCAGAACTAACCTGACATGCCAGATGAATTGTTGTCACAACTCCATCTGGGGAGCCGTACATTGAAACTGTTTGTAAAGGACAGGTACTTTTGTAGTTGATTGGATGAATCAACCATCGGGTCGTTTTCACTGTCGGCAAACCTTATCAACACCCGTTGATTGAAAAGTTCAGCTGCTATTCGGACACATTCAAAATGATTCCTATAGGCTTTCTAGATTGATTCTCATTAAATTAAACTGACACTCGCGAGATCAGGATGGTCTCACAAGGGTACCCCAGAACAGCAAAGACCCAAGGTCAATGTTGATGTCTAAACCACAAATGTCCGCAAAAGTTTGGGCACTGGAGGGAAAGTGAGTGTGTGAGTGTGTGTGCATGTGTGTGTGCAGGCCCTTGACCTCACCATCTCTCTCAGGTGAGTCCTGTGAATATGGCCCTTGTCGACCCTCACATACAAAATGACGTGCTCTAATCGATTTAGTGTAAATGCAACACAAATCAACGGGGACCAAAATATGTTAATTCAAGAATAGGTAATTAGCTACACTTGTACAACATTTTTGTATCACACATTATGAAGTTCTATTAGTGCTAAGCAACAGATTTTCTCCAAATCAAATATCCTATCAAGATAACACACACACACACGCACACACACACACACATACACACACACACACACACACATGCACGCACATGCGTGTGCAGTGCACACATCCACTTTAACATGTAATCCAGTCAAAATGGCTGTAATATTTAATTCATATGAGATTCATTAAAAGTGCAGTGCTGGTGCGGTGTCCATTATGCATTCCTTTTCTAGCAGGATAAAACAGCCCTCAGATGTGGGCGCAGCACTTTGAAGTGTTGTCTCAGAAGCAGACCAACTCTTACAGGAAGTCCCTGATGTATAAAACATGCCGTGCACAGGGGCTAACAAAGGTGAGCACGCCAGGTTTTGCCCCCGAAGAGGCAAAAATGACCAGCCAGGAGTTTCATGGCACGGAGGCGGATTTGTAGTGCACACACACACAACAAATTAACGAAATACCGTATGGAGGTACAGGTACGTAAACACCTTCACCTCCCTGAGGCAGATTTTTACAAAAACACACACACGCACACATAGACACACACACGTGTAGGCCATAATTCTCAGATATGCTATTAATACCATGTTTCCATAAAACACATACACGCACATAGCCACACACACACACACACACACACACATGTATGCCATAATTCTCATATATACAGTACTGTCACAGGCACTATCAAACACACTCACATATTTGCAAATTCCCACCCACACAATCTCAACAGCTATAACCCTGCATTCACATGGACGACAAATGAGAGACAAAGCGACCGGCTGCCATTTATTTTCAGTGAGAGTTGGTGATTTGCAGTGAAAACGTAGCTGCTGCAAAGTAGGCAGGGCGAAAATAGACTACAGGTCTAACTTATGCTAATTCTAAGCGATAATGACGTAAATAATAATAATAAAACCAATAAGCAATCACAAGCCAGGAACACACATACGCCACAAGAGTGTCTCCCTTGTAGGTCGTCTGTGAACACACGTTGCATGTTTATAAACACAAACACACTCACATTAGTGAGAATAATGAAGAACAGTTATTCACCATCTCATTCTCTCTCTCTCTCCATTTGGTTAAACTAACTGCTGGCACCATTAACCGATCATAACGCAGAAAAGGAATTTCCTTTGCAAAGAAATCGCAGACAATGGCTCTGTTTAACATGCGTACATACAGTATATGCCGTGATAGGGGTATGGGCGTACCTTCACTGACTCAGGCAACTGACTTTCATTGTCAGGTTAAGGGGCTGCTATTAATACCAGTGCTTCTCTCACTGAGTCAATATAATACAGTTGGCCTCATTCCAGTCCATATTCTTTTATGTTGAAATTACACTTTTCCGCCCCACACATTGGAAACACATTGTGCAGGCTAGGATATTGTCTGCACCAGGGCTGTGTGGAAACCAGATTTTTCTTTCAGCGCGAATACAGAACAAACTCTTATCGGTCCCTGAGGAGATATTTGGTGCATTTGACAAAAAGTGTATTAGCTTACAATCGCTTACTATCGTATTAGCTTACAATCGCTTGCTATCGCATTAGCTTACAATCGCTTACTATCGTATTAGCTTACAATCGCTTACTATACTATCAAACTCAGTGTGATCATCTTGTTTTTAGATTTAAAATCTAGTTGGACTTGTCTCTAATATAAATTACTTAACTAGTGACTTAAAATACATTTCACTTACTGCACTAAAGGTGGTTGTTTTATGCATAATATTATTATTATTATTATTATTATATCGTATATTATATTTAAATGTTTGTATTGATCTCTATATTTTCCTTCTGTATTTCAATGTAAGATGTCCTTGAGTGTTTTTTTCAAAGGCGTCCTGAAAAAACAAAAACAAAAAGTATTATTAATATTTTAGCACTTATATGTGATGGGGCATTTTTTGCTATACTATTTAAGGCACATGCATTATTAAATGTGATGCCTGTGCATGTGCATGCATCCGGCTCTCTGTATTTCGAAGGGTTTTGGTTCTGTTTGGCCTGTGATGGGCGCGACGGCGGTGATGTTGCAACGGCCTGCTTGCAGGGCTGTGTTGTCATTCAGATAACCTGCAGGAGAATGTGCTGATGTGGCCGGGATGTTCTGCAGGCAGGCAGGAAGATGTGGTGATCCAAAGACAGGAACTCACTTACTGTCAGCAACAGCCCCCCCTCACCCTAATGGCTGCAATTCTGCCTCTGTCAGGCCTTTCTCTGACCAAGCACGCACACACACACGCACACGCCACACAAAGGAAATAGCCCGTGTAGCTCCCCAATAAGCTGATGTGTCATGTCTCCCTTTTGCTTTTCCGACATTTCTGCAAGGCATGAGAAAGACCGCGGTCCTGCTCCACAGTCTGCGGTGCAGAGAGAGAGAGAGAGAGAGAGAGAGAGAGAGAGAGAGAGAGAGAGAGAGAGAGAGAGAGAGAGAGAGAGAGA
>JAODUH010000016.1:268052-284538 GCA_027564835.1 Typhlichthys subterraneus
GAGAGAGAGAGAGAGAGAGAGAGAGAGAGAGAGAGAGAGAGAGAGAGAGAGAGCTCTTGGCCTGGACGTGACAGCCCTTGTTCTATAGACTGTAGCAGCTCCAGGGTTTGAAAGGAGGTTGCTGACACTTGGTGGAGCCATGAGTCGCTGTTGTGTGGTGAAAGTAGTCACCTTGACAGAGATCCAGCTTCTACAGGTAGGCGGTAGGCCGGCGAACTCACTCAACACAATGCACACACAGACAGACAGGCAGGCAGACAGACGGACATGCCAGCAAAATAGAACATGGTGACAATGGCGAGGCAGACAGTGGACACAAGGGTGGGGGTCTGTGGGGAGTGTGTGCGTGTGTGTGGGGGGGTGCTTCAAATCCAGAGGGAACAATAGTATCCTTATGCATCATGTGTAATATTCTGTAATTCATGTGTGCGAGAGAGAAATGGTGTGAACAGGCATGTTGTTATACTGGGAATGACAGAATAGTCCAGCTCATAGCCACTGGAGAATCTAAGTTTTGTCAATCAGTGTGCTATCCCATTCTTATCTGCCCTCACATTTCACAATCTGGACTGTGTGGCTGGGGCTATTTGCTGGTTAGCAGCCTCAGCAAAACTCCATCAAGCCTGCTACACAAAGCTCCTTGTCTAAGGTTCATCCTATCGCTGTGGATTCAAGACTGGAGATTGGAGAATTCCACATTCCATAAGTCACTGTAAAGTGCTGTTCACTTTGTAAAATAAACTTCCCACTGTACAATGCACCGTCGTTTACTGCAGAACGAATCTCAGATCCGGTCGGTTGTGCTGATAAAAACGTCACAGTGTTTCACAAGGTGTTAGGCTTTTTCTGAAGTGAAAGGAGAACTTGGGCAAGACTGAAACTAAGTTAGGCAACAGTTTTTTTATGTATTATTAATTAGAAAAGACACCTGGGTGTGTGTTTGTCAGGAAGCACGTTTGTGAGGCAGTTCTACAGGATTATACACACAGACCTCACTAAGGTAAATCTAATCACATTGCTTTCAAATACTTCTTGAGCATAGAAAGGTCCAAGCCAGTTCATTATTATATGTCATATCACTGAGACTTTAACAGACAAATATGTAGGTTATTACATTTGTTTGATTATTTGTTATGACATATTTGTTTACTAAATTAACAATAGTTTGTATTAGGTAGACATTCAGTACACAGGTTGTCTGAATATGTTTGTGTGTATACCTATGTGTATGCATGGTGGTTATGTTAAACAATGAGAGAGAGAGAGAGAGAGAGAGAGAGAGAGAGAGAGAGAGAGAGAGCAGGAGAGGTCCTTTAAGACATTACTGTCTCATTAGAAATAAAGTAAGCAAAAGGAATCCGCAAAATGAGAAAACATCTTATAGCATGCAGAATTAATCAATGTTAAAATTCTGCAGATATTGACTCAATGAAAACTAAATCGCAACATTTGAAATTGCAAGCACAATCTATCTTCTACAGTGAGTGCAAAAACTGGAAGAGAAGGCCGGGGGCAATCCAAATTAAATGTGAGAATGGTCTAAAAATATCTAAACATTTACCTCACTGATTATTCACCCTCGGCCTTCTCCTATTTACTCTGGTGTTTGTCAGTAAACTCGCCTCTTCACACGTGCACAGGGGTAGCATTGTCAAGTCCAGTCTCACGCACATACACATTATTACCTCTGAAATCTAATCAAGCTATGCGGCTAACAGGCGTATCTCCAACATTTACAGTAATATGAAAGGCCCAGTGAAACCAGGGGACAATCTGCTGTCTCACAAAGCAGATGTGGTGTGTAGCTGTCCTGGAATCTCTTCCTCCATCCTCAGCGAAAGAAAAATAAATGCTGATTGTCTAACAACAGACAGCTTGTTTGACCCTGGCTAGCCAGATAAGAGCCCCCAGTTGCAAGTGACAAGTTCTGTATTGTGGGGAGTCAGTTCTCCGTTATGTGATGAGTGTTGAATAAGCACGGCTAAGACTAATGTGTGGAATGCAATGCTAAACAACTTAATGCTACATCCTTCTTAAAAATCACTGTGCAAATCCCCATCGTTTTGGCGTGGCAGACTCTGGTGTTGGTATAGACAAACCATACAACACCTACATTTGTTAAAATCTTTGTTACGATACATTGATACATTGTAAACTTAATTTACATACTATGCTCCCTATGCCTGATTGAACTTGGATTGAAAGTGTCAAGCTGTCAGTATGTATGTGTGCGCGTGTGTATATACTGTATATATATTATACCTATATGTATATGTGTCTATGTATGTGTATACATGATGTATTTCTGTATACAGTATGTTTCTTGCATTTTAATTTGTTGTAAACAGGGCTCAGCTGAAAAAGAGTCTCAGGACTCAGTCTGACCTTTCTCTGTATAAATAAAGGTTAATACTACATATGTTACAAGGATCCTAAAGGTTTCTTGACTTTCAATTGTAAAAGCAAAACACACATCAAACAAACAATAATTCAATCATAACCAAAATAAAATACTTTTGAGTTACATGGTTTTTATGCAATAGCAACAGTGATAATATCGTATTATTATTGATTAGGCCAGTGGCAGTAAACTTAATGGATTAATAATATTAATATAAAAAATCCCCTCTTAAAATAAGACAAACTTAATGTACCATTGTACAGAAAACCAAGCTACTGTATTGTTCTGTAATTGCAATGTAATGTATTTCTTATTTAGTTACTAGAAAAAAGAATACCATAATAAGTATTTATTTTATGGTATTCTTAACAGACAAGCTAATAAAACCAGGTACTACAATTATGGGCATTCTCATTAATGAATTAAATGTTTTTAAAGAGGCTTATACAGGCTCTTACACTGTGAAAATACTTTATATATACTTTGCATTATAGACCTACAACAATAATTGGTGTGGTTATTTTTGAGGAATCTGCTCTCCCTAAGTTGACAATAGTCAAATCAATGTGAAACAGGAAGGGTAAAGATGGCCTCTGAAGAGTTATTTAAAACCCCCACTGGGTAACAAGGGTCAGTTATGCTGCTTGGAGCAGACAGTCTAGGGTGACAGGGATTGGTCAGTTGGTCAAAAAAAGGCGTTCCAAATGAATTAGTTATTCAGGCTTAAGGCAGATATCCAGCAGTGATGATCAAAACCCTGGATGAGCTAAAGGGCCACTGTTTGAAGTGATTACCAGGCCACCCCCTCACTTTGCGCATAATTAGTTCACATAGGGCCCTTTATAAGACCGTCATAGGATATGAGAGGGGACAAAACTATAGCCAGCAGAACAGCGAGATGAGAACAGGAGACTTGGAGCATATCTGACAAGGTGGTCTGCAGCTTCACCAAAACAACCGGAAGAATCTCTGCTTCTCTGAGAATGCCACACATTACTGACTTTAGTTACTACACCATGCGGGATGCAGCCAGAGCTTCAAATGTAAGAATATGACAAAATGCAGATTGGACTGTGTTAACTTTTAGTCTGGCTGTCTGGCTTGTATATGGTATATTCTGTACTGTACATACGTATTTACGATTGATGTGATCTGATGGTTTGTTTTGAAGCGTAACAGCACAGTTTCACCCAAAATGTTTATCAGCGTTCTAGGAAAATGTGTGTTTAGGAACTGGGAGAAATAATTTTTGATGTCAACGGTCAAAAATGAATGTTATCTTAATGGAAACTGAGTAATACAGTTGCTAATGACTAATGGTGCAGGGGAGTTTGACTTGAACAGATTAAGGGTGTCAACTCATCGCATTGCATATCTGACCATTGACACCTATTTGACATCATCATGTATATGATCTTGCACAGAGGCACATCTCCAGCGTCCTTTGCACTGTAAAGCCCAAGAGCATTCAATTCAAGACAGTACAGAGAAATAATGGTGCCAACACCTGAACTCACCATCTAATCATGAACCTCTAACCCCAGTGGACCCCGGTGCTCTGACTGACTGCTTGTGGTGGTCTGTGCTTCGTTTGTGCCCCAGGTACAGAACCAGCTGGAGGGCTCCAGGTTCCACCTGCACCAGAACCAGAACCACCAGCAGGTGAAGCAGATCCTGACGCTGGGCTCCAAGGTGGCCAGCGGCGCGGGACCGGGCCACGCCGTGTCGCACCCCCACACGCCGGGCCAGCAGCCCCTCGCCGCACTGCCTGTCATGAGGAACGGGCACCTGGCCTCCGTCGGAGATGGCAGCAACCCCGACAGCCCCGTGACCCTGCTCACACTGAGCGGCCATGACAGTGAGGTGGGTGAACCGACCTTGGACCTTACATTAGATTTGATTAGATAGTCTTTAATCTCCCTAAAGTGCCGTTTGCATTGCAAACAGCACAGCCATCACAAAATCAACAAATAAAGAAAACATAAACATGAATACATATAACAGCTGTCGACATGGGTAACAGTCCTTGTTAGTATGCACAATAGCAACGTGCCTTACAGTTTGTGTAAAAATCCAACCGATTAGAAGGCTTGAAACCTTCTAAGTAATTTTGATTTAAATTACATTTTATTTTTGGTGTTTTTTTTTTAGCCAGTTCGTTTCAGCCATTTTGTGAAATAAATGCTCATTCACTGTCTTTTCACAGCACAACATTGTGTGTATTAGTTAAGAGTAATTAAAATGCAAAAAACATGCAACTTGTTTCATACAAGTGAAACTGGAACAGAATGTTTGAATCACAGAGTAGGTTTGTTAGTGGTTTTGAGGATTACGCAACATTCCTTCCGCAAAATTTCCAATAAATCAGTGCTCTTTTGTTTCTTATTTTATCGCCGCCTATATTGTGTCCGTAATAAAATAAATAAAAAAATATGAATATGGGTCTGAAATAATGTATTTACTGCTGCAGCCATACACTTTGTTTGGATGGACCAAAATGTTGTGTAGTTAGTGTGTAGTGTAGCTACAAGCTACAAGTGATGTGGTTATTGATTTCCCCTGACTTTTAGACAAAATATGGAAATTGGCACACCGTAATTACCTTTTTCTTTTAGTTTCCAATAGATGAAGCTATTGATGACCTAATAAGTCTTGAGTCCGGTTTCAATGATGGAGGCTTGGATTGCATGGAGCCTAACATCATGATGCAAAATAATGTAAGTATGAATCACATTAACTGTTTAAACACAAATGGTGAAACACTTCTCAGTATCTATACTGTATATATATAATACACTGTGATGGTCTTGTGAACTTTTTCCGTCTGTTCAACGTGATTGGTTGGTTTGGTTCAGTTGCTTAACTGAAGATTTCCCTCTCCTGCCAAGTAAAACAGGAACCATGAGAGCTTCCTTAAAGTTCAGGCTTGACTAGCTTGGGAAAAGGGGCCCGTCTTAATTTGAGGTCAGCTTAATGTTGTGTGATGAGTCAGAATTCATTTGTTTGGGGATTGGGGCTTAGCGACATTTCGTAAGCAGGATCAACTATTGAGAGTTAAACCAACGTCATTGAACACATAAGTAATACAATAGAGTGTTAATTACAGTGCAAATGGCATGCCTGAAGGTGCAATAATTGTTAAGGTGCTAGAGGCTCTTCAGTGTGATTCATAACTGTAACTCCTAGAATCAAAATCATATTTGGTGGGTAGGTATAATCTCACCAGAGGTGAATTGACAGTTGAGCATAGAAAGAATGCACTCAGAATAGACATATTGAGATAGAGATAATCCTAAATAAACTCACAAAGATGATTTGCAGTAGTACATAGAACATCAACAGATACAGTGACAGATAGGAATGGGAAAGCAAGACACGCTGTGGGGGAATGATTAGGACGATAGAAAGTTGCAGTGGGATTAGGCTAATGCATATACTCTCCCCGCGGGCTTGTTCAGACATGATACCAAGCTTAAATGGATCAATCCATCCTAATTAGTTGTACATTACAATGCATCACACCATTTTACAGTGTCAACACACCCAGGAACACAAGCAATGGAGGGTCTCTCTTGTTTACCATGAGGGGAGCCATAGTCTTTCATTTTGATAAGAACATGCTTTCCCAGATCCTACAGCACTGCTTCCATCTTGGATAGATAGTTTGGGGAGAAAAACAGGCAGCAAGCAAACTCAAACAACTGCTGCTACTGGAATGTCTAGGAGTCTCTTTTGTCTTCTCCATCTCGATCCCCAAATTTGACCTCCGCGTTTATCTCAATCTACGCTTTACAAGTCAGATGTCACACGAAATCTGCCGTGCACGTTTGCGTGACGACTCCCAAGGAAATATATACAAATGCAAATTTGACACGCACGTGTGTCCGTAAAATATAACTGCCAATCCCAGCCGAGTCCGTTCTCTGTGCGGGCTAAAAAAAATTATCCGGTACTTCTACACAGCTCACAACAACAAGCCGTAGTACCACGCTTTGCTTCACAATGCGTTTCAATGTGTGAGGTTGCTCTGCGGAGGGATATTGCCTGTGACAAAGCCTCGGGCCCTGGGCTTACTTACCTCCCTGCCAGATTGCGATCACTTCATGTTTGTGCTTCAGGTCATACTTGTCTAAGACCCGTCCCAGAGTGCAACAAAAAAGAAAACAGTTGTTTTTGTGTAGTTGACTGAAAGTGTGAATGACACGCGTTCCCATTGTGCCTGTGATCTGCGTGATTCCCTGCTGAATGACTCTATTTTCTCTTCCTCCTTTCATTTTCTCTTCCTCTTTCTCCTTCCTCTAGGTTTCCCTCAGTGGCAGCATGCTGGACGTCTATGGGGGAGAACAAGGTATGAACCCCTCTAATTCTGTAATGAGTCCACCTCTAGCCCCTCAAAGCTCACTGTTAAAAGGGAATACACAGGTATGAACTCCTACCATAGCGCTAAGCCGCTAGACAAATTATTCGGCTTATCAGTAATCAGATGCTGATGTTAGATTTCTGCTTGAATTACATAAATGGTCTAAGTGCTCTGTGGAATGAACTACTGATCAAAATAAAATAAAAACGGTTAAACTTTTCACTAAAATATATAAATATCTTACGTTTTAAGCAGACATTACATAAAATTCCAATAATGAATGTGTCTTAAAATGTATAGGATGAAACAATAACATCAGCAAAACACAGCCTCTCACAAAGAAAGGAGTTAGCAATGTGTGCTTACGTGTGTGGGCGTGTGTGTGTCTATCCTTGGTGAAGTCCAATTAACGTATGTCAGACAATCAGGCAAGCGGACTAATACGCAGTAAGTTGATTCCTTGGCGATAACAGGGACCAGTGTTTGGCTAATAGCAGCACCTACAGCTGTCTGACAGCTGTCACCGACAGTATAGCCGTCGATTTGTTTCATAGACTGTACAAACTATTGAGTCACCCACTGTAGAAAACACACAGCTCTTTGGGATGTTTGTTATTAACATCACACTGCGAAAACGATGTCTAATTTAGTGCGGGTTGGACTTGTTTCTAATATAAATAGCTTATCTAGTGACTTAAACTAAGTAAATGTGCACTAACTTTAAGAAATCTTATCAAGTGAATTTTACTTACTGCAATGGCAGACAGTTTTGCTTGTTTTAAGCAATAGTCAGCTCATAACTAATATATTTGCACTTATATTTGCAGTCCATGCATCAAGCAGAGAAGCCTACAGTATAGTGGTTTAGGAAATAGACGGAATGCCTGAAGACCTCTTCACTCTCAACGAGAAAATAAGTAAATTACGGCCCGTTTTATTTGAGTGCGGAGCAGACAATGGGCTGTTACACAGTTTAAAATGTCTTCATTCAATCAACAAATTGGGAAATCCAATCTTAGGTCCCCAATTATATAATTTGGGAGAATGTGAATGCAAATATGGATGCACTCGCATCTGTGCTTTTGCTCGGGAGAGTAACAAATTTGGCTAAACTGTCTTAATTATAGACTAAATTGTTTAAAAGAGGGCACACACATGATTTGACAGTGAACTAAAGAAACACCAGACGGGATACATTGGGTTCTTTCAGTGTGTGTTTTGTGTGTGTGTGTGTGTCTGCGTATGTGTGTGTGTGTGCGTGCCAGAGGTCAATCCAGGGCAGGGTCCATACTCTGACTGACCCCAAGTCTGAAATCCACCCCGAAATAATTGCTTGCCTGTCTGCTGACTGGGACTAATTGTCTGTATGAGACAGTTAGTTGCCTTTCACTTTCTAAATTAATGTGCGTGGCGAATCAATCTGTTTCCCTTTGTGATTTATTTACTCTCAACAGAACTCGACACGAGGGTGATGGCCAAAGAACGACAGAAGAAAGACAACCATAATCTGAGTGAGTTGCTGCTGCTAACTTTGAACTGGCATACACTTTATCACCAGATTCATGATTATGGGTACACCGCAGCAACAGAAAAGCTGACCCCTACACTCTCTATTCTCATTCTGCTTGTTCAGTTGAAAGACGGAGAAGATACAATATAAACTACAGGATCAAGGAACTGGGGACACTAATACCGAAGTCGAGTGACCCGTGAGTCTTTCCTCCCATCTATACTCGTTCCTGTGCTGTTTGGCTTGTCACTGGGATGCCTGAACTAACTTCTGCCAGGGGAGATGTAATTGCAGACACAGGGACACTCTCAAATGTTGCTCATTGAATTCAAATGAGCACTCAAGCACATTTCACTCATATTTCAAGGGTGCACTTGAACTGCCATTGTAGTCGGCGCTCCCATTTGAATTAAAGTTCGGGGCACATCGAGGTTGACTAGTAGACATGGAATTGAAATCCACCGTCCATCTTGTCTAATTGAACTTTGCTCCAAATTTAAACATGAGGTTAGTGCTTTGGGTACGCCATTTGCATTGGATAAGAGATTATTAGCACTGATCAGAAAAATGTCTCCCCGCTGCCGAAATGGACAATTTTACCTCAGCTACATTTTTCCGTTTAGAAAGTATTAATATCTGAAATAGAATGACCTGCACTGTGGCTCTTTAAGTCTATTCACTCCACTGTTCTTGCACATCTTTCTCTCACCTATTTTTATTCGAGGATTAATTTGACCGAATAAGGAGGTACAAGAATGGACTTTCCACATGCGCACTTAACTATTCTATTAAAATTCCCATTCCGTGCCTCATGTAATGTCCAAGTATGAATAATTGCCCTGTGTAAATCACCATCCGTGACATAAAAAATATTTCTGTTAAAGTTTGTAAAAAAAAAAAAAAAAAAAAGAAATATATATATATATATATAATAATTTCAAGACGGTTCTGCTGATGTCAGGAGGTTTCAGGAGAAAGAAGAAAAAAAAGCTTATGTTAAACTTTCTTACCCCTTTCTCCTTCCATAGCGACATGCGCTGGAACAAAGGCACCATCCTGAAGGCCTCGGTAGATTACATCAAGTGGCTGCAGAGAGAGCAGCATCATGCACGGGAGCTGGAGAGCCGACAGAAGAAGCTGGAGCAGGCCAACAGGAGGCTAATGCTCAGAATACAGGTGAATACGACAACGGACGCAATCCCAGGAATTTTTGCTAGCTGTTGTTTACAGCTATGTGATGAGCCATGTAGAAGAGAGTCGCGTCAACTCCCTTCACGCCAATGGACCGCTTTTTTCACAGCAATGGCGGATCGTGGAACATCAAAACAGTTCCTGGAAGATAGCAGCAAATAGAAGTACCCTATAAATTATATTGTAAATGTAAATATATGCATTTATTCAGTACTAATTAACAAAAAATTGCAGTTTTATCGATTCAAATTGCCCATCAAGCACTTCCTGGAACTGTTTTGGAACCACGTTGGTTCTCTTCTGCATAGCTCTGGCAATGCATAACACACATGCACAAACATATGGTATGATTGGTTGTAATTGGTTGCAATACATTGTGTAAGATAACACAAGGCACAGTATTTATATATATATAAACAACTTGTTTTTAGGGGATTCGTCTGACATTAACTGGGAACATGGCATTCCTATCATGCTAAAACAACAACAGACAATTAACAGCCAATCAAGTCATTCTTCTGCGTGGGAATTATGTGTGTCAACACGTTCCTCAATGTGTTTTCTCCTTTACCTCCAACCTCAATGTAGTCACTTGTGGAGGAGTAAGACACTACTACTGTATGTTTGTCATGGCCTGGTGTGTTACAAATGACTCACGGACAAATATAACAACTCATTTAATGTTGAGTCAAAAGGTCAGTCGTTGCTCTGCCACAACAACTTAAAGGGCATAAAAACGATGGCCATCACACAAGATGCTTTATAAAATGTGTTTTATTAATTTATAGGTGCCATAAAAGAATGTTCATGATTTGATCTCTCAGATTATCTGTCAAATTTAAGCTCTTGCTGGGATGTGCTTCATTTCCAGGAGCTTGAAATCCAGGCCCGAGCTCATGGCATCTCCAATGTGTCTACGGGCGTGGGCACAGTGCAGCTCTCGCCCCACCAGCTCCACAAACAACAGCAGCCACCACGCTACCTGGATGAGATCAGCAGCGGGGACTATCACCAGAGGTCGGCGGCCGTGGGCGCCATGCCTACGCTGGCCGTCGCCGCGGGCGCCAGTGAAGCCCCCGACGGCTGCACGGCGGCCTTCTCCGACCCGCTGTCGCACTTCACCGACTTCTTCAGCGCCACACTCAAGGAGGAGCAGCGCCTGGACGAGATGCTCATGGACAACGCGCTCTCGCCGTTCGGCGGCGACCCGCTTCTCTCTGCCGGCTCTCCCGGTACGGCCGTCTCCAAGGACAGCAGCCGCCGGAGCAGTTTGAGCTCCGCCGAGAACGACGAGCTATAGAACGGACCCCCCGCTGGCTCGGTGTGACTCTGAGTGCGGTTGTAAAGCCGTCATCGTTGCGGCGTAAACCCCCATGCCCAGAGCCGGTAACACACTAGACTGATTGATATATTGACGGCTCCAGGCATGTAGGTGACACTCCCCGCTGAGATTTTACACAAGTACTGTACATAATGTATGTAGGCTAGACTGGCTAGCTGTTATTAATCAGTGTCAAGGCTAGCATTACACACCGCTTGTGCCTCTTGCTTACTCTAACCTTGGCTGAGGGACCCAGCAGGACCTCTCCCAGGGAGAGCATGCAAGCACAGTTCTACGGCAAAATAAAAAGGGAGACAAACTTTATAATCAGTCCAGAACTGAACTCACAGGTGACTGTTTTGTGCTGTTGTTTGGTCAACACCCTCTGGTTGCTGTACACTGTGCTTATAATATATGTAAACTGCCAAAACCCTACTTAAAAACCATGCTAAACACCTGCCAAAAGTGATCTTTCTATATCATAAAAAAAGGAGGACAATTACCAACCATACAATGGTAATACAAAGTTTTCCTTGATCTTTTTATATATTAAGTATTTTAAGTAATAACTTCAGTAATTTTTGGCCTTATGTGAAGTGCCTTGTTGACTACTTTAGGATGACTATACTGGCCATTAGTGTAACATGTCTTTTGTATTATCTGTATTGTCTGTATTTTTTAATATTTTTGTGTATTTTAATGTATTTTAATCTATGTATTCATCATAATGTGTTATATTATTATGTGTGGGGATAGAATATATTGGATTTGCACTTAAAATTAATCTGAATGGATTAACAAAGTGCCATCTAATCTAATATAATAAACTCCTAACATTTTATTAGTTTTTACCTTTAGTGAGGTTAGGAAACGAAAAACATTAAAACCCCTTCTTGGTTTATACAACACAGACAAATAATCACTTCCCCTGTCCACTTACCAGGGCTGCAATAAAGTCAACGCAACACAACGCAATGCAACACAACGCAACTCAACACAATACAACGCAACGCAACGCAACACAACGCAACACAACGCAACACAACTGCTCTTGGGTTGCTGGTTGATAAAATAGGGAGCCTTCTAGAATGTTATTAAAGGGGTACGATTGAGGCTGCACTGAGACAGTACAGTGTTTCCTCACACAGGCCGGCTGTGTTCTCTTGGTAAGATTGTCATTCTGACTGAATCGTTCCCTCAAATGGGAATGTCTCAGCAGGGTCAGCTTGGAGCAGGGAAGGGTGTAGATAACGTATCCTAGGTGACATTGCTGCATCTGCCACAAGAGAAAGACATTAAAGGTGCTCTATGATATTTTAAACAGTGCTGTTATAATAATAATAATAATAATAATAATTATAATAATAATAATAAGATGGCATCAAATAACTAGTTTCTATGTTAAGATATTGTGGAGTAATTTCGTACTGAGCAGAGAATTCCATTACACTCGGTGTCTGTGTCTTTGTTTTCATAGCCGGGCTGGCCAAGTGTGACGTTAGTGTGTGTGTGTGTGTGCGCGCGGGCGTGTGTGGGGCACACAAAGCATTTGTTTTGATCTGAGATGCTGGTGCTCCAATGGCTCTAGTAATATAGATCCACTTTAAATGGTTGATAAACACATTCATAACATAATAATACTTGTATTGCTCATCTGCGGCATAAGCGATGAGATGAGTCATTAAAAAGTCATTAAAAGTTTTGATACAAACAAGTACTGTATAATGCTAAATATAATTAGGCTTTTGCTAAAGTCATGCATTAATAATATAATAATCAGACTAGACTGTAAGAAAAAATGTGCCAACGCATATCTTATTTCTCATCAAAGCTTCTCCAAGTTAATGCTTAATGCAGAATATTATTAGTGTTTCACTACAGCAAAATCAAAAGATCCCTGCTTACAGCTGTAAAATAACCCAGTCAATCATTATAGAATATATAGCAGATGTAACTACAAAGTGGTGAATGGTGTTTATGGGTAATTGGCTGAAAAAATTAGTCAATGTGAATATAGATTTTCATTATGGTGAAACACATGGGGGTATCTGAGAAAGAGTTGGTGAGACTCCAAATGTATTCTCAAAGGGCTAACATTTTTGATTTTCAATAATTACTCTTAGTCCCTTCTGCTATTTTAGCTAATGATAATTGTATTAGAGCCTTCATGCACACACAAAGTATCTATACGGGGTTATGTTAGGCTATTTTGCCACAGTGAAAACACAGTAAATAACCTAAACAAAAGTCCCACATTTCTAAATGAAACATGGGAATACATTTCTCAAACAAAAGCATTGCCTGCTGTAGTGGAAAGTAAGAATGAAACCTAACTAATTTATTTATCTTCATATCAAAGAGCATCATGGACAAGGTTCAACTTCCAGTTAGTTACTCATAGGCTTCAAAGGGCAATGTGGTTGGATGAGGCAACGGTGACATCAGAAAGCACTTTTATTTGGAATATCACAGTTCATCAACCACTTGCTTGAGAACTCACGAAGCCCACGTTATGCAGACAGGGGATCCGATAGCATAATGGTGGAGACATTAGTTGCAGACGCTAACAACAGAATCCATTTAGGTAAAACTGTAACAATCCAAAGCTCAGTATCTCCCCTCTCCTTTTCTCCCCTGAGTAAGATTCCCACTTTGTCTATTATCAGACAGGTTTGTTAATTTCTCGCCGGAACTTTTGGTATAAAACGTGCGCCTTTACAGCAGAGGACGTCTTCCCTGGAGTGTAGCGTCATATCTGGTCCAGTAGGTGGCAGCAATGGTCCTCTAATCTAACGACACTGTACCTTTCTTACCAAACGATAGCCCAAATAAATAGCAATAGCACGGATGTAGTTAAAATAGAACAATTCTGGCAGATTATTAAAAATAAATAAAAGTTTCCAGCGGGGTGTTACAACATTAAAAGAAGCAGTCCTTCCCTCATAGGTCAGCCTGCGTATGGGACAGTTGACTGCAGGGCTTGGGGGCATGCTACCAGCTCCACTACCTGGCACATACTGACAAATCTAAAGGAGGCGAGTGATGTTGTGAAGCTCACATCGGAGTCGTTCTGTCACAAAAACAACACTGTCACCCCTGCTGCCACCAGGCAACACTGACGCCGCCTCTGAGGGGGAGAAGCTGTCACCTGTACACATGCCATAGCTGCCAGCTGCCAACTCTTAATCACCATTTCACTGAGGTGATTCACTTTGGTGCATGACAAACACACACACACACAGGCACACACACACACAGGCACAGGCACACACACATGCACACACACACACACATACAGGCACGCACACAAACACACGCACACAGGCACGCGCACACGCACACACTTGAGCACGCAGACACACACACACACACTTACACAGGCACGCACAACACACAAACAAGCCTAATCGCCTGTGTGTGTTGTGCGTGCACATGCATGTGCATATGTGCACTGTGCTCTTTTTTTTCACACACACACAAACACACACACACACACACACACACAAGCATCAGCCCCATAGCATGAAGTTGGGTGAAGAGAATACCCTTCTAAAAGCCCTCATCAGGGGCTGGACTGTGACAAGAGTGGTGCACAAATTAGGTGAAATTTGAGAGGGAATAACAATATGACAGCCGACAGTGAGCCTCCAAACATCAGGTGCCACATCTATCTATTTCGAGCCACGACTTAGAGCCGTCTGACAAACAACACTTCACTTCCTCTCAGTCAGTCAGTCACCGTTACCAGCAAACAGCCAATCCGGGAGCCCCCACGACTGACTTATAAAAAATAAAATAAAAAAAATAGTCTATACCGGTACACATATATGAAACTGACCGAACAGCAAACAGCTTCGTTCCCCCATGCAGTGCAACAGCTCTGTGGACGTTATTATCCCACGGTACCCCAGGGTTTAACCGCGCGACCGCACCCCGACCGGCTCTCAACCAGCTGATTTACGTCACCAGCCAGCCAGGCCCCACGTGTATTAACGATGGAACACGAGAGAGATGAAGAAGAAGAATAGGGAGAAGCAAGAAAAAAAGAAAACGTCTGGGCTGTAAAAGTAATGCGATTTCCAGAGCTTTTATGAATTGAGCCAGATGCCAAATACATAACTTCAAACAAATTGACTTCCAATTATTGGTGCCGCGCACCACTTCCAGATGTGCCGCAGATGGGGAGGGGGGGGGGGCGAGGGTTGGAGTTGGGGGGGATGGGGGAGGGGCTGACCGAAGGTGTCTCAACCCGTTGCTTTGTTTTATTCTGCAGTTAAGTGGAGTTGTGTGTGTGTGTGTTTTAAATCACGGTGGGCGTGGGCTGAGGGTGAACGGAAGGGCGGGGGAGGGCTTGGAATAGGGGAGTAAAAACCCCAAAGCACATCATTATGAAAATGTAAATCCTCGCAGTGCAGACAGTGGATCTGTGTGTGTCGCTTTAATAAAAGCCCCATGTTAGGTATACGGCTACGACGCTGAGACTACTGTATATGGAGCTGTGTCTAGGATTCTGGTGAAGTGTGTGTGTGTGTGTGTGTCTGTCTGTCTGCTCTATCTTTCAGTGTCTGGGTTACATTGTAAAACGGAGCAATTATGTAGGCTCGTGTTTTTTGCACCTATGTTACGTTGTGCTTACGTACATTTTATAATTAACAGGAATATTAAAAGGGAGTTGTCACGAGGTTCGGCGTTTACCTTGAAGTGTCAGTATGGGGGAGAAATAAACGCGTCATTAAATTAGTTCTTATTTGAGCCTTGTGAGAAATGCAGTGAAAAGAAAGGGCGACAGAGAACAACAGGGCACACGCCGCTCATCGCATCCTCAGGCTAAACAGAACACCTAGCGCTGTGGCTTACGGTGTCCTGGGAGGGTCATTTAACCTGACATGCCAGAGCAATTTTTGTCACAAGTCCACCTGGGAAGCCGTACATGGAAACTGTGAATGGCAGGTACATCCCTGTCAGCACCATGGTCGGCACACCTAAACCAGGCCCGTGTTGCTATAAACACGACGCTAATTGGAAAGTTCACTTGCTACTCGGACACATTCAAAATTATTCCGAGGCTTTCCAGGCAGATTGTCATGGCGAAATTAAACTGAAGCTGGCGAGATCAGCATGGTCTCGCCAGGCTAATGGGCATTGCCTCCGAGGGCCAAAATGGTCGGCGCAGTGGGTCAGTTTGGATCCAACACAGATGCGGCCATCTGGGACCTATATCCACTAGTTACAGGCCTCCACCACGTCTCCCCATGGTCTCTCCCCCCCACCCTTCCCCTTCCGATAGTGAAGGTTCCCCTGGGAGTCTGGCCAAAGTCTCCACCTGCCTGCACATACATCATATGGTCTATTCAAATAGAATGGACAGTGGGCCTGTTAGCTGCATTCGATACCCTCACTCTGTTAAAGAGTTCACGGCTAATCCAGCTCACCGGTGGTCCCTGGAGGTCTCTCTCCTTCTCTCCTGCACACACGCAGACACACACACACACTTGTGCGGGCATATGTGTGCGCGCACACACACGTTGTTTGGGACGCACACTTTAAACCCTGTGTGTGTGTGTGTGGTGCATGGGTGACCTTGGGCAGGATGGAAAGCCTGTCATTGATTTTGTAATTCAAGATTGTCGTGGGGGGGGGGGGGGGGGGGGGGGGGGGGGGGGGGGGGGGGGGGGGGGGGGGGGGGGGGGGGGGGGGGGGGGG
>JAODUH010000016.1:284638-304638 GCA_027564835.1 Typhlichthys subterraneus
CCCAACCCCTCAAGCTAACTGCCACCAGGAACCCCTCTGGTCCCCCATTCCCCAACCCCCCTCCCCCCCGCCACACCGCCACCTCCGCCCAAGACCCTGTCAGACTCCTCTTTAGCGACTATTGCTGACTTTTTTAACATGTGGGAAGTTGGTTTGTGCTTAATATGTTTTCGTATTTAGCGTTATTATATTTGTTTAACCTGAAAAATCCAGAGGTCAGATTCAGGGGTGGGCAGAGCTCTGTGTGTGTGTGTGTGTGTGTGTGTGTGGGGAGAGCGTCAGAGGTGATCATCATTACCAGAGTACGATAATTGGCGCCACGTGGACCCCCAGCATTTGGGCACACTTGATGGGCATCCCGTATGCATTATTCATGCCCCCCCATCCCACCCCACACACAGGAGATAGGGGAGCCTTAGGAGCCAGACTCATCTATTATAAATGGGTAATTGTTTATTAAATGCAGGCCTGACCCTATTATGCCCCTTACCCCAGCGTGGCCGGTGAGCAGGGTGCGTGTGTCTCTGCACGCAGGAGAGCAAGCAAGGGAGGGCCACAGACACACCCAGCAGAGGCCAGAGGAGGAACCACAAAATTACTAACATTTAAAACAAATAGGAGAGACACAAACCGCAGTGGGATAAAGACAAAGCAATACTTGTGTGGCTGCCGGCTGTGAAGTGTTTGTCTCCCTCCTTCCACGGGAGAAGACAAAGGGCGAGGAAACAAGGTGGCTTTACCCCTCATTACGCCCGGTCCTAATCTACGCTCTACCCTGTGCAATCCCCTCTCCGGGCGTCGGCAGGCTAAGGCTTCCAGCCGGGGCGGTTTGTCCAAAGCGGATTCATTGCCCTCGATGCTAGAACGTCAATGTTTGAGACTCCCGGGCAGCAGTGGGGGCTAGAGTTGACACTAGAGGTCAGTGTTGTCACAGAGTTCAGCTTTGAGTTTATCCCCCACACCCCCCACCCCCTCCTCTGTTGGTACCTGAAGATGCTCATACTGTAAAGGCAGATGCAGTCGTTTCAACAGGGATGGGACATTTCCTGGGAAGATATTTAGCCAACATGTGCTTAAAACAGTGTATATAAAGCAGGGCCGGGCTAATGGATTTGTTAAAATACATGCGGTATTCGGTTGCGGCGACGCAAATTAACGTGCTATTAGTAATAATAAAGTGTTGGCGAAAACAGTCAGAAAGCGATTGCTAAAACCACAGATGGTTTTAAGAGCTTGGTAGTGCCGACATGTTTTCATATCACAGGGTTACATTCCTGTATTCCTTTTAGCAACTCTGTATCACTATGTGAGCGACAGCTGCTCACAAGTAAAGTTGGGGGGTGGGTGAACAGTAAAAACAACCCCCCCCCCCCCACCCCCCACTCTGTGAAAATGAGTCAAAACACGGAGGAAGGATGCCGTGTGTCTCTCACACAAGACAGTGGGGAAAGTGAAAATATTGCCTGGGGTCAGAAGGACCGCTGTGCTGTGGCATGATATAGTGATCTGTGAGATGGCAGGTCGACAGTTATTGGCTGGGTAGAGAGTGATTAACATGGGGTGTTAATTAGAGGGTCGCTGGAAGTGTGCCTAACGATACGACTCTGAACAGACACGCACACACCTGCACACACCTGCGCGCACACATGCACACACACACACACATACCTCTTGCCTTCTATTAAACTGAAAATTAATTAGACAATTTGTGAGAAGGGGAAAAAGCCTTAACTACATTTTGCTTTGTAAAGTTTAGTCAAACAAAGAAAAATAGAGGCACTGGAATAAAAAAATTATGTGCGCATAAAAATAAATGTCCCGCAACAAGACATATTATAGGAGCACTATTGTTCTTATTATCTATTAACATTTCTGTATTGCATGTATAAAAAAAAAAGTTTTAGTTTAACTTAATGGGTGGGGGAAATAATGTCATAACCACAAAATGAGATAATATAGTGGCATCTGAATTAATATTTATATTTACAGTATATATATTTTTAAATATGTATTCTTTTTATTTAATATTTTTCGACCTATGTCGGCCTCCCCAGTGAAGTATCCTACAGGTGAACCATTAAGAGGGCTTTCAAACTAAAGAAAAATAATTGATGTTCAAAACAAATATTAACTCTCACTTTTAATATATAATGAAGAAGATTCTCGTCCCCAGGCAAGTTTTGTGCGTGAGCGGGGAATTGACAGACTGACGGACGGCAACACCAGCTCACGTCAAACTGCATTTATCTGGCAGCATCCAGCCCGCTGATTAGATGGTTCCACACACTGTTGACTATACCCCATTTCGCCACTCTCCCCCGGGGGTAAAAGAAAGACTCAGCGTCATTTGAATAAGAAGCTTATCCGGTTCTGCTTGGGTTCTGTATGTCATTCCATAGCTGTCAGGTGCCTCACAAACACCGATAGTGTGCATTATTTTGGGGCTGAAGATGCGCTTGGATGGCAAGTTGTCTTGTCACGGGGCATGCAAAGACACCCGTGTCAAGACAACATTACATGACCCCTTGGAAATTAACAGGGTGTAATCAAAGGAGGGAGTGAACACACACACACACACACACACACACACACACACACGCAGGTATTTCCACAAATGCTAGTTGCCATGCCTCCTAATACCCGCAGAGAGTATAAATACCCTTTTCTGCATTATGGACTTTGTCATATTCAGTTGGAGCTGTCATATCTAGAACGATCTGTTCTAATGTGCGTAATCTGCTCTGCAACACATCAATTATGATGCATATTGCTCCAACGCCATGCTTCTGAGGTTTTATCATATAAGCCTGGGGTGGGGTGGGGTGGGGGGGGGGGGAGTCTGTCTTTTCTTGTTAGGAAACCTGTTTAGTAAATAATCACCCGCTTTGAGCTTTTGTTGTGTGCGTGTTTGTGTGTCAGCTAGTATGTGCCGCTGCGCTGCGGTGTTCAAGGGACGTCAAGCGCGTGCAGAAAGCTCACGTCGGAAAACCCACGTCACAGATCAGCCTAAAACTGTTTCCAGTGCAAAGACTATAAATATGATCATGGTTCCTTATGGAATTATTGCCATAGCTGGCTGAGCTAACAGAGTCAGACAGAGAAATATTTAGATCTCACACTGTGTCAAAAATAAAAACGTATCGCCCCCCCAAAAAGCCTTCCCTCTTTCCCCTTCACCTCCTTATTAACCTCTCTCTCTCTTTGTCTGCCTGTCTCTACCTATTCCCTCATTTATGACCTCACCCTGCCTCTCTGTTTATAAATCTCTTTTCCTGTACTTTTCCTTCTAGATATGCTCTTAACAGGACCACTCCTATATTAGGAATAATATTCCTTCGCTCCCCGCTCACTCCTTAACTTCCCCTCTTTTCCGGGAGGGCATAGATCAGGCAGAAGGTGGATATAATCATGTAGTCCCCGTTTATCCAGGGAATGTATGATAGAGAAGGGCTTTAAACCACCCACTCTCTCTCTCTCTCTCTCTCTCTCTCTCTCTCTCTCTCTCTCTCTGTAACCCCCCACCCCCCATTCCCCACACCCCGTCTCCTCTTTGTCTAACAAAGGCCTGTTTGATCTGTTGACCCTGCACTGGAGAAACTCCAGGCAGTTGCTAGTGGTTGCTAGTGTCACTGGTTTCAAAACGATGCCGCGAACGCACATTATAAACAGGCTGGTCCCCACACCCCAGTCTTTTCTACTTAATAAGAAAAAAGAATAGTAATAGAAAAAACATTTACCTATTGTTCGGCGTTCTGAAATGTTTTGACGTCAGCCATCCCAAAAATGTGGTTCATGAATGTGGCTTTAGATGAGGGCAGAAAAAAATACAAAATAAATAATTTAATATTTAATATTACATTCACACGTTATTCTGTGTGCATTCAATTCACATTATGAAAGCTCATTGTAAAATATAGGAAGTAATAATAAAAGGGATTAGAAAAACTGTCAATGTAGTTATTTCAAATACGATCCACATACTGAAACCACTAATATTGTAATCAGTATGTGCACATAAATTAATGTACAGTGCAATATGTGCAAAAAGTATATAGCTAAAATAAAACATTGTTTTGATGGTGGTGTTTTCACCTGTAATATAAACATGCATAATTCTGGGAAGAGCATTGTCTCTCTAATCGTCATAAAAGCCCTCTAATGGACATAATCGTACAGAACTATTCTGTCTATATTTCATATTCTATTGTGGTTGGACCTGTTGAATGTTGAATGACACGTCATTCAACATTCAGGTCATTCAATGCAACGAACATACGGAAATTAATACAATAGGCTTTACATTCCTGATGATATTTCTTGGGCAATTCAACCTTGAATGTTGACAACAGCCTTTATGTTCGTCATATACGATTCTACTCATAATTAAATCACTTTGCCTTCAGTGTCACGTGCAGTGTGTGTGCTCATTTTTAATTGCAAACGACGCCTCTGGATATACTATTTATTCTAGTTATTCTCCCATGTCACACAAAGCCCCCTGCTCCTCAATGAGTATGAGTCCGGATTTGCATCACCTCACACTGCGTACATACTGGACACGTTTTCATGAGAAGCTCCGACACTGACGGACAACGTGTCTCTATTTTTGACACAACGCGCCGCATTGTCCCACACGCATTAGGACTCCCGCACTAACAGGCTGGAAATGTATTTGTGTTCCCGCGCAGCTTGACGGATCATGACAGTAATTACAGCTTGACATTGAGTATTTGATGCAGTTTGGACATGGTGTGAGTGACAGTGACTCTGTGCGTGAACGATTGCCATTCCACCTCTCTCTCTCTCTCTCCATCTCTCTCTCTCGTTCTCTCCCCCTTATGTTTCTCTCTTCTCAGTGTACCAACTGCATCAACTGTATTTGTGCTGGCACTAACCGCTAGATGATGGCGCTAGGTCTACAGATACTAAACATGCTAACATTTAGTGTTTGGTGCTATTTGTCTAGAGAGAAGATTGGGGAAGAATCAGGGGGGCCGGGTCTGACTCTAGGCTTGAAACAGCCGCGACGTGTGGTGAAGGGCGGTACTGCAGCCGGATGGACCAACTGTAATATATTCATGAATTAATTATCAGTTTTACTACTCCAATAATCTTTTTTCCAGGTGCCACACTTGTGGTGCATCAGAATAATCGCTATGCCGCACATCATGAGGCTTGAGGTCGGGAACTCCATTCGCAGTCCAGTCCAGTCCAGTCTAGTCCAGTCCAGTCCAGTCCATTCGCAGTCCAGTCCAGTCCAGTCTAGTCCAGTCCAGTCGCAGTCAGGCAACGTAATCTTCTGTTTATACTGCGCATGCGGCAAAGAGCCACTTTGCCAATATGGCCATACTAATTAGAATATCGTGCTTCACTTCGACAATGAGCAAATACTTTATCCCTGTGTCTATCTATTAATACATATACGGGAAGAACACAGTGGTGATGTACTGTATGTGAAAATAGAAGGACGACCGTATTTTCACAATGGTTTTATATATGATATTATAAACATTAATATAGCAGCAAACAACTATTTTCTATGGTGGGGTAATATTGTTTCCCGAGCAAAGAATTATAAGCAGAGCTCCTCTGTTCTCTCAGCTGGGCTGGTAGTGCATGCGTGTTAGCACGTTAGAGAATGATGCTGGTGTTTAGTGCGACATCTAGTGGCAGACAAGATCATACATAGTTTCTTTAAAACTTAATACAGGGTGGAAAGGGGTTTATTAACATGAGTGGCTTCCATTTGTTTCCCCCAGCCTTTAACAATGGTGTAATATGTTTGTCCAGTGTAATCCCTTGGTGACCCCCCAAAACCCAGTAATTCATTTAGTTTTTTGTATTAACTAACAATATTATATTTAGCCACCTCCTGTTGTTGCACCTGCAAATATATGCATGCATGACTAATTGAAAAACACACCTGTGGAATAGGTAACTCAGTTACGCACTAAAATCAACATATACTGTGGCTCTCCATTAAAATGAACACATGCTACATTTGTGTTTCTCCTTTTGCCAAAGCTAGCGACAACAAACCCAAGGCCCTAAAGAATCATAAACAAATCTCTGGGGGAACATTTCTCAGTTGTGTACCTGAGTAACAACTGTTGATTTACTGTGCCTTTTAAACAGAGCGACACTAAATTGATGGTGTCTGACTGTGAGACAGTGCGTGACAGGGTCTTAAGAGTGGAACTGAACATTCATATGAGATGCCAGTTTATAATGTAAACCAAATGCCCAAACATGGGCAAAGAAAGGTACTGTATCTGCAAGCCTCTAGTCACCACTAATGTGTATCAAGATGGGGTCTGGCTCCAGTTTTCAGTCTGACCTGGTGACTGTGGTTCTTTATACAGCCATCTTTCTGCCCTAGCTTATGACATATATTGCTTGTGCTTAGATTTACAGCTAATAACAACAGCATTGGGAGTTGATCATATGTGTCATCTCAATAAACTGCTCGTTTGTTAACCAGGATGTTTTACTCTCTGTCACGACATTCCCGTCTTGTTTTACCAGGTGGAGTTTAGGGGTGTGGGGATTTCCCAGCGGCCGAACAAGCGACTTATTTGATCCAGAACAGCTGGGAAGGGCGAGATCCCCGTTTAGTCTGTGAAATCAGCCTGTGCAAACAAACACCTCACTGTCTCTGTGGCCTATAGAGCCTAGAGTTGCATCTGCCAACCATTAAATCCTACATCAGCTTGTAGGGGCAAATCATCCACTCTAAATAAGCCAGATCCTATTTTCTAGGCCAACAAATAAACAAGTTGTGCTTTAAAAACGTCATTATTCATTATTAGAGATGCTATGGCAGGGGTGGTTTTAAATGGCCACCTGCGCTGACCGGCTGCCCACACATGGAACCCCCCCCCCCTTCTCTGCCCTTCCCCTGAGAGTGAAGTGGACTAGCCATGGTCTGCATACCACAATCCCCCTGGGAGAGACCAAGAGCAGATTGCAGGTGTGGTAGGCTCATATGCATGCCACCACAGGCAAGGTGGTTCACTGAAAAATGTCTTTGAGATGTGCAATTACTTCATATCTTATTCCTTCATTCTCATTCATTTATTCATTCAATACAAGGGTGATCACACGTGAAAACAGTAATTGTAAGTTGTCGCCAGATGCGCACATGTGCGAACCTTACATTTCTTTTCTTGTTAAAAGCTTAAAGTTGTGTAGTAAAGTTATTTTATACCGACAAATGGCTGGTGACTGAATACTATCACTCATTTCAATGTGAAACCCTCCGGTTGATGAGAGGAGAAAAAAATGCTGCGTTAAGCAACTCCGGAGTGTCAAAGTGATTGAAATTTACGTGTACCGAGCACCTCTCCCGGGAATACAAAATTGTTACAAAGCGAAGGAAAAGGCTTTAGTGTCACCGGTAGAGAAGTAAAAGTGTTTCTGTGCTTGTGCAAGGACTTCTACTGAGGGGTTACTTCGCTTGAAGAAAAATCTCTTCATCGACAGGGAAGAGGGAAGCAAGAGAACGAACAAAGAGAGAGAATAAAGAAAAAAGAAAAGGGCCAAACATATTGTGAGGTAAGGAACGAGGAAAAGAGAGCATGAGGAAGAGGAGTGGGGTGGGGTGATGTTGGGTTGGTTGTTGCCGGCATATTTTGGTTGGCACCCCTGCCATGAAAAAGTCGTCTGCAACAGGAAGGTCTAAAAGTTAATTACATCAGCCGTCCTGCCAGAATAAATGTCAGGCCCTGATGCAGTCTGACAGGGACTCCGGTTGAGTTGACACTATTAGAGACTCTCCCAGTCAACACTCGACTACAACCGCCCTGCGGCCGCCATGCCATACCTCCTCGACCGCGTCAGCATCGATTTCTAAGTGGCGACAAAGTGTGCATCACCAAAAAAAAAAAAAAAGAAGAAATTTTTGGTTTACATGCATAAAAATATCCCATTAAATAAAATGCTATCCGACGTTGAATTTCTTTAAGGAGCGTCTAAGATCTACATCTGTGTGGCTGCTCACTACCAACCTTCCCCCCTCCCTCAGTGTAATGGGGTTATTTTTACCAACCTTAAGGAAGGCAGCAGGAACTGGGTGTGAGCTGACAGTCGTTTCGACGTGTGTCGAAGTGGCTGCATCTTGGACCAGCACTGTCAGCTCATTCTCAACTTGGCTCAAAGAAATGCCTGTTTGGGTGTTTTCGCACGCATGTCATTCCACTGCATGGTAGCCTGTAAGTTTCCCCTGCTATTCCCTACAATTGTGTGTGTGTGTGTCTGTCTGTGTGTGTTTAAGAAACTATGCCTATTTCCATATCTGCACTTTACTGCTATTCCCCTGGCTAGATTAATTAAGAAGGCCTTGCTGCCCCGGCAACGCACACACACACACACTCAAAATAGACGCAGTGCTAAGTCAGGCCAAGACGTATCCCTAGCTGGCTCAAATGCTATTGAGCCTGCAAGCCATATCAGCCTTCAGAACATTATCTTGCATTACTCTAGGATGGTCCATGCATGTTACATTAGCATAACTTACCCCAACCCTGGTCAACCCATCGGCCAATGAAGACAGACATTGTGTCTGTGCTGCACCTGGTTCAATGTCCTTTTTGCACATAAATCATTCAATCATTCAATCAGCAAATTTGTTTGTTTAGGTGTATAAATCTTGACCACTCAACTACGCCCACACGGGGAGTTTTGAGATAGTTTTACTGACATTTTCTCAACTAAGGTCAGCCAACAGCACATGCTTAAAAGAACCAATCACAAAGAAGCTGACAGTTGACAGATGTAACAAAACTGACATAGGGGTGTCAGGGAGATGTCAATCAACTGGGAACTGTACACACCCCGACAGTCTTGAGAAATATGTGTGTGTGTGTGTGTGCGTGCGTGTGCGTGTGTACTGGGGCTGAGAGAAGCTAACATTTCCTTGCAGCAAGAACCGCTATCTGCTATACCGTCACCTTGAATGTGGCCAATTTAGTTTAATCTGACCTGAGAAACTTCACTAGGCACCTCCCATAAATCAACTCTCTGTCCATCAACGTCAACATATTTTGTGGACATTGAGATTATTTCGTTCCTTCTGCATATGAGCCAAGCCATCCTCGATGCCGTGAACAAATATCAAGCAAAATTAAATAAATTAAGTAAATCACGGTTGTATGTATCTGTGAAGGGTCAAACTAACACCCACCACCCCCCTAAACACACACACGCACGCACACGCACACGCACGCACACACACACACAGAAAGGCTTTGTGGCTCAAGCTGCCGTTCTGGATGTAATTGTTCCTAATCACAGCTGAAGGTCACTGCATGTTATCCATACATCTCTCTTCTCCCCGCCTCTCCTCAGGCTGTCACTAGCAGGAAGGAAGGAGTCAGCCATTGGCTGGCCAAAGAGTTGCCCCGGCAACCATTCTGCTGTCCCCGCGGAACGAGACACTGAAGCCAACTGCTAATCAGAAATCCGCTCATGAGAAAGTGACGTCAGGGAGTGAGAGAGAGAGAGAGAGAGAGAGAGAGAGAGAGAGAGAGAGTGAGAGAGTTCACCAGTTGGAAACAGCTACATCCCGCGAGCAGTACTACTTCAGGTAGACAAACAGGTGAAGACAGCCAGAAACACACACACGCGCGCACACACCCACACAAACATGCACACACACATACACAGTGTTCTCTGTGTGTGTGTGTGAAAGAGAGAGAGAGAGACAGAGAGAGAGAGAGAGAGAGAGAGAGAGAGAGAGAGAGAAAGAAAGAAAATATGAGCCATGAAATTAGAAAATTATCATCTGTCAGTGAATATGTGTGTGTGTGAGTGCGTGCGTGTGTGTGTGTGTGTGAGGGGCTGTGCACATAGTCTGAAGATGGCTGAAGGTCAGCGAGACATTGAAGCAATCACTCTAATGAAAACAAACGAGAGAGAGAGAGAGAGAGAGAGAGAGAGAGAGAGAGAGAAATATTGCATTTTTATAGTCAAACATGATGAAGAACTATTAAAGGCTATAAGAATAAGCAAAAATCTACTATTGTACATTATAGTAGATTCACACTCACTCTCTCACACACACACACACAGCATGAAGGTTATTCCTGCAGTGAGAAGACACAGGGGTGTTTATTCAGGGCTAGAAGGCACACAGCTTAAAGCAAATGATTTACACCCCAATACATGGAACAAAATGCATGATTGTACATAAGACAGAGGGCTTGTCTTCCCATACGGCCACAGAATAAAATGGTCTATCCAGGTATCTTTAAACGACAGTGTTTATTATCATAGTGAGACGAATACAGAGACGAAATGAGGCAAATGCGGGAGAAAGAGAGAGAGAGAGAGACAATCAGAGAGAGGAAGAGGACACAAAGGAAAGATTTACACGATACGTAAAGTGAATGAAACCTCCATTAGCAGCTGAATGTAAAGGAAGTGGGTTTTTAATTAACACCGCCGCTAATTAATGAGCAGCCGTAGATCAAAGACAGACAAAGAGAGACGGCAAGAGAAAGAGAGAGAGAGAGTGATGGACAATGTCTGCTCGCGCAGATGTACGTATGCGCATACGCACACACACACACACACACAAAAAAACAAACGCACGGACGCACGCACACACACTCACACACAAACACACAAGCCCATATCACAACTGCTAGTGAGCAAATGAATGTGAGCTCTGAGCGAGTCATTTCAACGCCCCTTGTGTGTCTTGCTTGGTCCATGTCATGTGTGTTAAGCCTCCAGTCCGAGGACTCAACGTATAGTAGTCAAGTCAGAACACACAGCAATACAACATTGAAATACTGTAAAACAATATCAGATTCAAATACAATAGTTTGTATCAAAGTTTGAAAGCATAGTCTTAAAAGCACTTCAAGATTCAGATAAAAGTGTAAAAACTATGTTACAACCATCCCCGGTTTTCTCTACACTATAGTAAGTCTCAAGACAGTGAAATGACGTAGACTGCATATAAATGGACAAACCCTGCTTGACGTCACCCATAGCTTTTCTCAAGAACGTACTGTATATGAACGCCGCGCTATGCTGTCTCTAGGCTCAACCTCTTCCGTTCATCAGCACTACGTCAAATAGGCAACTCTGTGCTTACCCCTGTAAGCTCTATACGGGACTCTCTGACTTTCGGGAAGTAATACTATTGATTTACATTGGCTGATAGCATTGTCACTCACAAGTATGTCTCCGTATTTCCCGGTGCAACGATAGCGTAGTGGTTTATTTACAAATTTATTATCAAACATATATTTTAATCAGTAAACATATTGTACTAATTTAACAGATTTACAATATCTGTAAAACAGCAAATCATTGCAAGTTTAAGATCTGACTTGGTCATTTATGTACGTAGTTGGTCGTTGTGCATATCAATCAAAATACCTCGCTTGTCAAGTAGGCGGGTACTGTTGCAGTTAGCCAGAGCTGTGGTCCAGACTTTATGTATGTAGGCTGGCCGCTGGACCCTTCCGCTCCTATCAGCCAAAACCCGATGCTTTATCAACTTTCGCTATCGCTAGCGTTTCCACCAATCAGAATCTAGGTAAAGGCTTTTCATGGCTTTCTTGCAGAGTAACCAATTAAAAAAACACAAAACCTAATAACAGTGAGAACATGAAAATGGATGCATATGCGTCGTGTTGCTCTCCTGTTTATGTTTCCTATTACTCCTTCGTCTTCTATTAATTAAATTTTGAATTAACAAAAGGCATAGAAAGGCTGACATTTGATAATGCAAGCGCCAGGCTACTATATTTTGGTGTCAGTGTTGTGGTTTGCTCTTTACTCGCTGTCAGTAATAGTCCCGCAACTTCCTTGTTGCTGTTTTCTGCGTTGTCCGTGCAGACTCAGAAGGTAGCTGAAAGAGCGTCCTCGGTGGGACACGCACAATCGTGACGACAGAAATGTTAATTAGGCTGTCGCTACAAGACGCCCAGTCGCTAGTCTATGCCTTGGTGTAGTTCTAGCTTAACACCCCCTATCAATTATAATGGGAAAAATGCATGGTTAATATATTTTTAACTGATGAGTTTGAAAAAAATTCACCCCACGTGCAGTTGGCATGAACGGGGAGACTAGCCATATAGACCAAACCAGTTTTTTGAGCCAGGCTGTAAACATGTTTATTTTTGCTGTAAAGTCGGACATTTTAACATGGCAGTCTATGGAGATTGACGTGCTTTTGCAGCCCACCTCAAGCGGCAATTCGATGAAGTGCAGGGTTTGGCACTTCCGTGTTGTATTAATTTCTTAGCACCGGAGGTTCCTGCTGGCTTGAAACACTCGGATACAAGACAAGAGACTCTACTCCTCCCCATGTCCCAAAATGAGCCCCGTCATGCTGCCAGCCCAACAAGAAACATGAGTCAGCATTCTCTTATAATATCATTCTCAAAACAACATCATAACATGAGTCAGCATTCTCCCAGCAATAGCAGTCCAGGCTTAGCCCAGGCCTGCCCCACTTCAGATGGATAAACCCTGTGCATTTCACTGGGGAGGGGGATTTGACCGCTATCGACTGGCAGCAGACAAGCTATCAAACGGCTCGCTTGGCTTGTAAACAGGCAGCTGGCAGCCCCCCGAGCCCCTGCAGTGAGGCGCTGCGAGGTCGAGCCGAGCCGAGCTGAACCGCGCTTGTGACACTGATCCACCCCTATCGCTCCCCGACAGCCAGCGCTAATAGACTCTTCACAACCCTCCCGCCGCTATCTATATTTCATTCCCCACTTTAGTCTGTGTTGTGTACATGTGTGTGTGTGCATGCAGGGCCAGCATCTGCGCGTTCCAGTGTGTCTCTGTGTGTGTCTTGTGTGTGTGTGTGTTTTCCCTTGTCGTGGCATTTTCTTTATTGCTTGTTGTTGACATCTATCCTTTTAGCTTTTAACACAAGGAACAGGGAAAGCTAACCTTCTAACCAAGCAGCACATGCGTTCACACACAATCACACGACTTCACCAGCCTGAGAAATAGGCTAACAGTACCTCTCCCTGTTTGTGTTTGTGTGTATGTGTGTACAGAATGCTGCATGTGTATCTGTGTGTATCTGTGTGTATCTGCGCTTGAGGCTAAGGCACTCACAAGGAAATTATGTTCCCTGACTGGCTCCATGTTGCCCTCTTTACACTGACAGGCGAGAAAAGGCAGACAAATACATACGCGAAGCCCCCCCACCAACAACGTGCCGACATGACAGATGAGAAAAAACTGCGTGGGAGAAAATAAAACAGGAAAACAAGATGCTTGTATATATTTAAATGTTTTTTCCTGCGCTATCTTCTCATCTGTCACATATATATATATATATATATATCTATATATATAATAATAATAATTATCATTATTATTATTGTGAGCGTAGCGGGGAAGAGTGACTAGATAAGTACACACATTTGCTGCATTTGTGCCACTTGAACTGAAGCGGCGTCTTCGACACACAAGCTAACAGGGGTTAGGCGAGGACACGCAAGTGTGGAAATCCATTTTCTCTTCCTAAACGTCATCTATGGCTCCTGCCTGAGATTGTTTCTTGAGGATAAAAGCCATACGGAGTCTACTGTGTTTCTACAGTACATACTGTGTTTCTTCTTTTGTTATATTGTATTGTGTTTAGATTAGCTAACCGCTTACAATCGTGGCATTAGCAATAATCAGCTACTGGCAGCAGTTAGCTTGAGGTACTCGTGTAAATATAGTCTGAGGTCGCGTTAAAATAAATTCCAAGTGAGTGTTGGAATGGTGACTGATGCTAATGAAAAGAAAAGCCCTTCTCAGCCGGCCTATAAAAGACAGCGCAGGGACATCTTTGAAGGTTCTCCTTCAAAGCTTCCACCATGGTGTCAGGGGACTGCTGTTATTAATTGAAGTTAATTTTCTGGGATATCAGTTTGCTAGGCACGTGGGAAAGATTGATGGCCCTAACGTGTCTCCCGAGTGTTGTCTGTGGCGACGGGTTGGGGGGTGGGGGAGTGGGGGCTACGAGAGGACAGCGAAATGACACTCCGTTCCTCCCACCATGTCAGAACCCACGGCTTTTCCTTTTTATCATCCCCAAATCAAATTACAAACACGGAGGCCAACCTTGGCTGCTACTGTATCTGGCTGGAGGAGATTTGCATAAGATTAATTAGGCTGGCCGACCAAAGACAGGGCAGGCAGCGGAAAAAATAAAATAATAAAAACAGGACTGGGGTGGATGGGCAATGACGTGTGTGTGTGTGTGTGTGTGTCTGCGTTCAAATAGTTACAGAACGGGGCGAGTCAATTGGACAATGGGTAATTAGTGTGAGCGCTGCATTCTCAAAGGCGCGGGGAGGACAGTGGCGTAGGGGGCTCTCTGTTGGCCCGGTGATGTGGGCAGGGGCCGTGCCACGGGGGCCCACATTTAATTAGCGACACTTTGATACCCACAGGAGTGCCAGGGGCCCCAGGGCAACCTAAACACTGACTGACAGGCCGACAACCCTGCACCTACGGACGCTCCCTGCACTCCAATTATACACGCACCAAGCCGAGAGGGTCCGGAACATGAACATACACACACACACACACACACACACACACACACACACATACACACCTACATTCATTAACACAAACAGTCACACAAACACAGCCTCATAAACACGAACAATACACCCACAAACACAAACACACACACACGACCCACACACAGACAGGCAAACACACACTCACATACTCAGACAGACACACACACACACACACACACACACACAGACAGACAGACAGAGAGACAGACAGACAGACAGACATGCAGTTGTGTGTGGATGCCCAAACACTGCCTGCCAAACAGACATGCAGCAGGGTTCAACATGCTCCCTATTTGCGTGCTCCAAATTGGCATTTGGATAAATGTAGGCTGAGATGCCCTGAAGGAGGGAAAGAGGAGACAATCTCTCACCTGGCCAGATCTACAGGCAGAGGCAGGCGTTTAAAATGAGGATTAATTTGGGGAGAAAGAGCGGGGAAAGGGATGGAAAGACAAGAGAGTCGGTGGAGAAATTATTTTGCTCGTTTTCAGAGACAATGCATAAACAGGGAAGAGAAATAGACATAAACACACACACATACACAGACTACATGTGCCAGTGCACAATTTATAATATTGATGGGCGAGCATGAGTCTGAATAAGTGATTCAAGAGCTGCGGCCTTTTTGCTGTGTTGCACTGGTCTATTTTTAATGTGCGGGGAGATGTTTGACAGCACAATAATTTACAATGCTTAGCCTACATCACAGACACAAACAATAAATGATGCAGCAACTCTTTCCTGCGACACATAACACATGTTTAGTAAACGTGTTATTTGCTCCTTAGCTTAACCAGATGTTTGCGTAAATAATATATGTCAAATATGTCCTCCCAGTGCAGGAGATAAAAATCTACTTGTGTAATTTGTTGTATTATTCAATATATTTTCCATTCTCTTTTCCTGACCACAGTGCCTCGTTTACAAACAAACGTGCGGTGGATGAAACCTCAAGGCATGACATGTTTGTTGGTCTTACTCAAAATGCGTTTGGCAAAACATCTTCCATCTCCCAACAGCCATTCATCATACAGTAAATGAATCACGAGACTTTGAAATATTCATCTGCATGGCATACATCTCTCTCAAAGAAATAAGAATTGTACGGCAACAAGCTATTGTTGGCTGTGAGAGTTTAATCAAAATAAATCAATAGGGGAAATATTTTATTCTTAAGGACTGCAGGATTAGCAGCCAATCATGGGCTGCTCTGCCCGCGTTGTCAGGGATAAATCCTCAATGCAAAAAATTGCGCTGGAGCATGAAAACTTTTCAAGTTTGACTTGATGTGGAGCTCCTAACTCAAGCGTATACATGTCCCACTGTTTATCCAGGGTCTGGGGTGTTGCTCTGCTTTGTCAACGAATGCTTGTTTGATCACGGATCGGCTCGTATTGATGGAGGACATCAAACAAACACACACCACTAATAGCTGGATAACTGGTGATGTCTGAAAGCGCTGTTCAATTGCTGTCTGCGCGAAGTGTTGTATTGTGTATTACCACTTTAAACACCATTTGAACAAACAGATCAATGTATGCACACTGCGTACTTCGGCATGCAAATAGCATGACTTTAGACCTCACACACCACACACACGCACACACAAACCAGAAAACACATAATAACTACAACAATTTGTCATTTTACAATGCTCTCAGGCGCTACTATATACTGTACTAACACACCTGGGGCCACAACTCGTTTCCCTTGTGCATGTGTGGGGTCCGGGACCCCTGAAAGCATCCATCCCCCTTTATCCATCTTTCTCTCATACATATAGATGTGCATGCAGTGTCTGGGCATGACGGTGACCTCATTTGTGTCGACCTCCCGACATCTGTCAGACATTACGGTCCAATCAGCTCAGCTCTGGGCATCCATTGGGCAGCGGGCCCGGACACTTGAGCTCCGACGGTCATTATTGGAGATGACAAATTGGCCTCTTTCAAAAAAGCCCAGTCAATTCTGGCTCGTAATTTGTCACCGTTTTGTCTGATCACCGCCCGTACGTGCATGCGGTTAGAATTGTCCTACAATTTAACCCTCCACTTCCTGGACCCTCACTGGACCCACCACGATCTCCATCTCGTTCATGTTTGCTAGGATTCTGCCTCTATCAAAGGGTGGCTTGGTTCAGCTTGTGTCTCTCTCACAACTGTCTTGGTGGAGAGTGATTGACGGAGGGTCTTGTCTTATCACTGCCTCCACCTCAGCTAGAGATCTGTCCTTCACACTGCAGAGGTCACGGGAAAGCAGCTGTGATGTTACACAATGTCACAAACTATGTCAGCCGCTAGTGATTTGTTGGTGCGTAAAGGAGAGATGTGATGAATGAAATAAAAATAAAAAACACACACAGCCCTCTCGGAACTCGGAAGTCACATTCGAGATAAAACAAGTTGACTGATGCCGGTTGATACCAGAGAGAATGGACAAATATTTTAGTATGATAGTCTAGATTCACTCTGCAATGGATATTCAAATATATGTTTTAATACTATCTTTCTATCTAACTTGTTTTCATGCTATCAACTTGATAGCATTTGTGTTGCCATATACAATGTATATTATTATGTAATGTGGTGTGCACACGTGATATGTGTGAATGGAAGCGTATTCCCATCATCAAATACTGATGTCCTTTAAAGCCAGCACATCCTGAAGTCAGTAAACCCTTTTCACATGCCGCGTTCCGCCACTTTACTGTACATAGGCTACAGACATGTGTTTTGGTCATAACAGGGTTAAACAACAGCAGCCGGCGCAATATGGAATATATTGGAAGTCTTGTGTAATACAATTTACCCATCGTTGTTTATGCCTATTTAGTACCAATTACAATATCGTTCGTGTTTTTAATTTTCCAACGTAGTACACGGCCAGCAGGTACTTGGCACAAAGACTCCTGCTATAGACAATGGAAAAGAAAGGCGCCTCGTGAATTTGAGGTTCTACTACAGTGGTGCATAGCATAATCCAAACATACTATTTTTACTAACTGATAAAATAATCTTATTAGGACCTGCATTGTTTTGTTTTTTGCTTTGCAAGTTTTATTTGCCAGTAAGTGCTTGTTGGATGCCTACCGGTAGTCATCGATATTGAAATGTTGTTCACAAACAAAGGTGCTAGGACCCTCATTACGTATATTATTGACTACCCATAACCTTTCGAGGTTTGACACATTTGCGTCTTGCTGCCCGCAGTCACTGTGGTTTCTGACAGCTATGGTTTCCAGTGTGAATAACATGGAAGAGTGAAAGTGTTCCAATATGCTGCCAAATTGTTGATTGTTGTTATGAAAGCTGAGATTCTGACAGACCCTGAAATTGTAGGTTAAAAGGAGTCCCTACCAATGTTCAAACCAAACCTACACCCTTGGTTAAAGGTACAATACTATTATTTCCCATTTCTAATATTTAGACTCAATGGCGTAACAAGGCAACAACGGGCCCCAATGCAGAGCGGTGAAAGCGAGCCTTAACAATAATAAACTATTTTGAAGCAAGCCATTTCTAAATGTAACCCAATTTAAACGGCAACAGCGAAATGCGCTGATGCCAATGCCAATTATCTGCAGGAGTAGCTGTAAGCATTTTATGAGATCAGGGGAGACACATGGATTGTCTTATCATCTCCCAAATCAAACATCAACGATGAAAGCAGATGTCAGAGAACCATAACATTATTGGCAAAATGTAGAGCTAATGTGACTATGAGGTAAGATAACATATGTGTGCTTTATGCATAGCAGATTTTTGTAAACAAAATCAAGAATGACACCATTCCAGGAAATGCCTGTATTTAGCACAATACATATCTACTGTACTGGCAACTAGCATTTAAACAGTAATGGTGGTTATGTGGAGCTTGACCAGCTTGGTAGCTCAGTTGAAGAAAGAGTTGTACATTAGAGGGCCTAGCTGATCGTTAATAAGGTCCTGTGTTCACGAGCCCTGGCTAACGCCGGGCCCCAATGTGATTGCATTGTTAGCATTACGCCCTTGTTTAGACTGCACAAATAGTACAAGCAATCCATGTGTGATGTCACCAGAATGGCAGTCTGACCAATACGTCATTTGTATGTACTTCTAAAGCCATAAATAGCAGAAAAACACCTTTACATTAGTTTAAGAATGAATGAATCCATGTCTCATATAGAGACATGGATGTTGACAAACTTCATCTACATATTCACAATAGAATTGTAAAGTTCACAGTGAGTTATTTGAACTTAAAGTGTTTGTTAGCTTGCATATAAACGTCTGCCAACGCGCTGCACTTTTGGAATGATCCCCCTTCACCGGTGCAGCGTTTCTGTGTGGACACTGAGTATGGCTTATTCATTAGGTTCAAGTCAAGACAGTTATTGTGTGCTGTGAGGAGATTTGGTTTCGACGCACAAGGCACTTCTCATGCTATAGCCATGGAGCCAGGCCCCTGACACTACGCCCCATCTATTCAGCAGCTGTTAGCCATTATCATTTGTTATAGATTCTGTATATCAACAAGGAAAACATTACATAATGGATTCCATATGGTTGAGAAATGCCATTTTGTGTGTTGGAAGCTAAATGGTTTTGAGTAATTTGACATGATCCGTTTGGAGCAAGAATCTAGCCTCCCTTTCCCCCCCACTCCTCGGTGGATTTCCTCCCCGAACCAAAAACAAAAGGCAGAAAAACAGATGGCCTGGACACATGCGAGTACAATAACATTTACTCTGCAAATAGCAACTGCATTGGCCTGCGTTGTGTCAGGTCAGTGGTGCCAACCATCCGTCCAGTCCAGTAATTTGTTTGTGTGTACAGTACGAGTAAAGGGAACTGATAGGCATTCAAACCACGGCCCATTATGTAGTTCAGCTGAGAAAACACATTGTGTCGTCAGTATTTATATTTTAGTTCAAGTCAATACGGCTTTACTGCTTTCTTTTAGTTTTGCATTATCTATACAAGAGTTACAACGTGTGTGTGCGTGCGTGCCTGCGAGTGGGCTTGTCTCTTTATTTGCCCGACTGTGTCATTTACCTGCTAAACTGCTGTAAACACCCCTTTGGTGACCTGCCAGCGGCATCGTGGCAATCTGTTGCTAAATGAATGAGGAGGGGCACTCCCTCCTCTCGCTGGCACACAGCCAGGACCAGGCAGGGAGAAGCAACAGGAGGGAAGGAGGGAGGGAAGGAGACAGAAGTGGAGTGGGAAGTATTTAGACGTCTCCCTCATGCCACATCAGGGTGGCGGGGGGATAACGTGAGCGGATCAAGATGGAACAAGGGGCTTTCTCTTCGCTAAAATAACTCCCTCAAGATGGAGGACACAGCTAGCTATATGGGTTGGCCTCAGGAAGGCCTTATGGGTTATTATCCTAAAATAAAATAAATACAGCACACATGAAACTTTAAGGTGTAGTCAGCTATTGCAAGCTAAATGTAAGCTAAAA
>JAODUH010000016.1:312138-317487 GCA_027564835.1 Typhlichthys subterraneus
ATCTGGGGAGCCGGTCATTTAAACTGTTTGTAAAGTGCAGGTACTTTCAGAAAAATGCTTGGCAGTTGATTGGATGAAGCATCGGGGGGTCTGTCGACACAGAAATTAAACTGAAGCGGAGTCTACTCTCCATTCCTCCAATCACAATTATGCATCAGTTGTCTTAATTAATTCAGTCAAACAACTGAATTCATGCAATTCCACAACTGATTAAACTAAGAGTTTCAGCACCGTTTTGCAGTTTGCGAGGCCTTTTAAGGGAGACCCTTCCATGCAAGACCACTAGGTCTGTGCATCATAATGAACTCTTCATCTTTGTGCTGTGTGTGTACGCCCCCCCCCCCCAAGCTCCAGCTATCACTGGAGGAGAAATGTAAAATGAAAAAGGGCTGAAATTATCCACTCCATAGTTGTTAATTAATTCCATACCTGCCATTCTCATGAAGTTCGAAAATCTAACACATTTCGTGTACATGTGTATCACACGTATAAAAAAGAACACGACGAAGTGATGTGATGTGTGTGTGTGTGTGTGTGTGTGTTGGGGGTGGGGGGTGGGGTGGGTGGTGCAGAATGGCTGCATTTTAGAGGTCGGGGGGGTTGAGATCATGAGCGTATCAATTTTCTTCCTTCAACCTCCACCTCTTCTTCGGTTTTAATTGCGAGGTGCAAAAGTGAAATGGCTGCGATAGTGTTAAAGGAAACACGGGTGTCAATGAGGGTGGGGAGGGGCTGGGATGTTGGCGGGGGTTGGTGGATTGGTGGAGCGGCGTCTAAGAAGGGAAGGGGGGGGGGGGGGGTAGAGGTGGTGAGGGGACATGACAGACAGGAGAGCAGGTCCCCAAGATGCACTCCGAAAAGCAATAGATAAACGATTCCCTAGAGGTAATTTCTCTCATTAGTCCATAGGCACAGTTCAGTAATTCAGCCATGTCAGGTTGGTGCTGTCACAAGACCAAAATATCTATATTTAAATCAATGAATATGTGCATAAAACAATAATTCTTCGTACTATATTTTCACTCAGCCATAATCTACATGGGGCTGTTTGAACTTAAGGCATGTATGAGCGATAGCAAATGGTGTGCAATGACACTGACAAGTCTGCCTTTCATGACCAAATATGAGGCTCCATCGCCAACTGCGGCGCATTTTAGACTTGAATGAGATAAGTGCTTTATCTAAACTGGCCCGGTCCGCACCTCATATTGTTTACCGCTCAATGGAGAGGGGGACTATCGGAGGCGAAATCCAAAATGAAAAAACACACAAAGGGCGAGCGGCGATGTTGACACCAGAGATATAGCAGGCCCACCAAAACATCCCCGGCCTTACTGGACAACATATTAATCTTGCCACACAGTTATCTCCTCAGTACAAAAAACAGCTCTGGGAACAAAAGGAGAAGCCTTTTCTCAAACGGCGGCGGAAGTTTTAGACATTTTTATTACGCCATTAGCGGCATCAATTTTAGACAACAAAAGGCTTCTGGGCTTGTGTGTCACCTCTGAGACAAAGGCATACCAAGACAAATGATTTCCCGAGGATGTGCTTGTTTAAAACGAGGGGCAGAAAGATCTATTCTTTTGCATGTCTTCCTGACACAACAGAGCAGATACAACAAATGTGCCCTTTCAGATGGAGACAGAGACACACCGAAACGAGACGCTCATGACAGTCAGGCCACAAATGAACGAGGCTTAGAGAAAAGAAATCTGTGACAATCCATATCTAGTTCATTATATTTTCAGCGTCGCAATCAATAATCGTGGGAGACTGCTTCTTTTTCCTCCATCTATATTTCTCTCTCGGAAATAATTAATAATAGAAATATCTTAAAATCAATTTTTCATAGCTCTCCCACTCTCTGTATTTCATCCATTTGCTGCGCTTAGTGTTGAAATTCTGCATCAATTACAGTTAAATTATATTTATAACAGTGCCGCAATTTTGCGCGTATCTTCATATTTCCCAATGCCTTAATAAAGTTCTGTGCTGTATCTCTATTCCATGCCTGTTGCATTTAAATATCTCCTCAGGGATCAATAAAACACTTGAACCTTATAGACTGTGACTCTTGAGTGCCCTCCCCCTTTCCAAAGGATAGCTGCGTATACCTGCAGGTGTGAGTTAGGGGGCCGAGGCCTATTAGTTTCCCAGGCCACCTTGTTATGAATTCACATGGACATAAGGGCTTCCCTTCCTCCCTGTAATTGCCCCTGTGTCTTCGCCATAACTGCATCTTTACCGCTGCTTAACAATGAGAAGCCGACCAAAAAACGAGGAGACAGGGCGGAGAGGGGAGAGGGAAGGACTAGTTGCCCTCTGCTCCCGGAGTACACCCCACCGGTTTATCATAGCGGAATAATCCTCGTCGCTCTTCATCTCGGCCATTATCCTGGCGAGTCAAAGGTTACACCGCATCTCTCCCAAGCGGTCGTTTGACTCTTCTAAGACAACAAAGAATGCAAATGACGTCCCTGTTGCATAAAAAAGGTTACACACGCCACAACCCGGAGAGGTCTCGCGCTGCTCGCACGCTGCATATTTAAAAGTGAAAAGAGAAATGGGAGAAAGAGAAGGAGAGAAAGGAACAGTTAAATCGCAGCCCTGGAGCCTTGATGACCACTGGCTCATGGCGGTTTACCCCTCCACAGAACACACTGGGCCACTGGTGAGCATTCTGGCGACCTTGGCTACACCTGGGGCCAGAGCTTTGTTTTTAGTGAAAAAAGGCCTTCTTTATTATTAATACTGTGAGAAATGAGAGGCGATGGATGAGACCGCAGACCAGTGCGTCCAGCAGACAGCCATCTGGGCCATGGGAGCAGAATAAGCAGTGAATAATCCCCACATTAAACCCCAGTGTTCTTGAAAACTCAAACCCGGGGCAGTGGTGGCTAAATGGAGCCACGCGCTAACGATGCTCATGCTAAAAGGCTTTGTTTTTAATACCTTTTACCGTGCAGGTGGGACTGACGTGACGATAATATAGCATATCCTCCATTTCCAAAACTGTGTGCCAACATTAAGAGTTGTGAAACTGGAGTTCCCGTAAACTTAATGCCCGACTAGGCGAACACACCAATGTTGTTTAAGCACATTTCATAGCCGCTGGATCCCAAAAATAGAGTTATTGCTCCCCGAGAAGGTTGGGGCTGGTTATGTTGTGGTGCTAGTGAGGCGCAAAGCATAACTTCTGTCCTAAGGCATGCTGAAGGCTAGCCAGGCAAAAACGGCAAGAACTTATGACTTTTAACGCAACTCGAGGGTAAATACAGTGCAAGTGCGTTTGAGAGGAAGGGAGGAGGTCGTATATGTGAATGTGCGTTGTGTGTTTTTATTTTAGCTGGAGGAAAACTCTGTGTCTCCGGGCCAACCCCATAAAAACAGAAATAAAAAAATATGGTCACTTGAAACTGTGACAAACCCTTACTAAATGTAATCTACTGCAACTACAATGTCTAGACAAAGTCATCATTTCATTGGATTGTGTTTGCTTACTGTGCTGTGGGCCACATCTATCAACATATCTAACAAACCCAATGGCTTCCTTAATGTGAACATGCAGTCTGTTTGACTGAATATTGTCAGGTTTCACAGTGCAAAGATATAGATGAGAAAGCTGAGACACGCAGAGATACGTTACAAGACATTATGACTTCTCCCGTCAGTTGAGTGTGCGCCGGAGTTGAATTTAGCTATTTTTAGGAGAGGCTTTGGATCTGCACAGAGAATTATGTAAATTTAAACATATTCTTTATATCAGGGTGAAAATAATGAAGGCCCTATAATGTGTTCCTGGTAACAATGAACGATTTTGAAGAAATTTCCTCCAGACTGTGATCGTGCAGAACAATACCTTGTTCATGGACAATTAAAACAAGGAGCAATGGGGTTCTGCTAGGACACGGCAATGAGCATAAATGTCCTTTATGGCGCGTGCAAATTGTCCCTTTTTACGATGGTCGAGCAGACCCGACCTTAAAGAAGAAAAATCATACAAATGTCCCTCTTCATCTCTTTTAATTTGCTCTCTCTCTCTCTCTCTCTCCATCTGCTCAGTGTCTCTCATATGTTATAATTCTCCACTACCTAGCATGGCAGTTGATGGAATATACAGCAATTATATTTTAGTGATTTACATTGTGCCTGTTTCCTTAAATGCCTCCATCCTGGCTTCTTGAGTTTTTTGTGATATAGATTAGGTTTATGCACCTGCAGTGTAAACAACATATTCATATACATGCGCAGATGATTCAGTTGTTACTCAAACTTCTAGACAGGCTTGTAGATTTAGTGACTTGTAAAACTCCCTGGCAACCTGAAAAGGAGCTCATGGCAACATACAATATTTGGATTGGCAATACTGTACAGTATGTTTATGTTGGTGACCCACAAAGCTAGAGACTGCAGATTTAAATACATGCTCATTATCCTGGGTATTGTGTGTACTGTGTGAGCCTCTCTGTTTATCTTGATGAGAGAAAGGAGGAGGTGTCTGAGCAGGAATGTCGAAGCTATGTACCCCAGAGAAGTCTAGTGAGCCAGAGAGAAACTGTTTAGGGGACTGTTTACCTCCTCTCTTTTGCTCAAACCCTTTGCTGTGCCATCACAGCACTTGTTAATTAGAAACAGTATGGTTTAGGATCCTGCTAAATGGATGAATACGCTATAATCACACAGGACGCCTTGACAGGCATTGAAGCAGCTTCTTAGCAAAGGCGACCAGCTCTATCAGGTCCGATTGCAGCAAGGGGAGCAAATAATGATAATTACATTGTGCTGAAGAAATAGTTTAAGATTGCGGTCGTGGAATGTCTATTCGTAAATATTTTCCTGTTAATCCTTCACAGATAGAAAATAGGCTCTCTTATAAGCTATAGGCTCTGCTATAGCAATACAATTTAAAGATACGGTATATGGCCAAGCATTTAATATAATATACAGTATACTGTATATATATAGTGTCACATATTCGATGATCGTTGATATCAAAGTGCAAATCGGACAAAGAAAAACCTCTTAGGTACGTTTTTGAGCAGCGGTTCTCAACCTGTTGGACATAACGATATAGTTGATACAATAGCTTACAGTGTGCACATGTAACTGAGGCAGTTGAGGGGAGATTACAAAATATATAATGAAGAATTATAATGAAGGTTGTTTCAGAACCTTCAAATAATCTGTTAGGATCTCGCGACCCTACCAGAGACCCACACATTGAGGACCACTGATTAAGAATGCTGTATTCTGACAGGCCAAGGAGAGTTGCATTGGAGAGAGAGAGAGAGAGAGAGAGAGAGAGAGAGACAGAGAGAGAGAGAGATAGAAAGAGAAAGAGAGTGA
>JAODUH010000016.1:355596-368261 GCA_027564835.1 Typhlichthys subterraneus
AAATAACACTCAAGTCTCTCAAGCGCTTCTTTTCTCTGCAGCATGATGGGTATATATGTGTGTGTGTGTGTGTGTGTGTCGCCAACCCTTTCTGTTTGCATTTATCATTGTTTATTTGTGTGTGTGTGTGTGTGTGTGTGTGTGTGTGTGTTGTTATTGAGTTTGTAGCTGTACATGAGAATGTGTTGTGTGTGTGTGTGTCTGTCTTCTCTCGGTGGACCCGGCTTGCCTTTATCCCACTGATCCCAGGCTCTTCCTGGCAGGGAAGCCTGCAGTTAGGGAATGCTCTCGGAAGGGGCCGGGGACAAACATGGGAGAGAGACGGAAAAAAAAAAAAAAAAAAAAAAAAAACGCATCCTCAAATGCTTTCACATCAGTGGGAATATGCAGGCAACTGTGCTCCGTGCACACAGTCGTGCACGCTCTTCTGTGTCTGTCTGTGCGTGTGCGTTACTGATGCTGGGATGAAGCTAAACACTACGGGAGACCGGCTGAGACAGAGACACATCCAGAGAAAAGGGAATGCATTATGCTGTGGGTCTATTCTCCCGAGCCTGTCTACCAATAGGTTCCAAAGTCTTCCCCTGGAGAAGCCTTCATTAGCCCTTAACCCGGTAATTAAACAGGCCCAGCGCTGGGCTAGACTAACAAATTGGTATTTATTTACCCTGGCTGTAGGTAGATAAATCCACACTGTGTGTTATGGGCTTGGCAGAGGCCGTTGCGTTGCAGTCACTTAGGGTTAATGCCCCAACTGACAAATAAAGGTTTTCCTTTATTTGAAAGTGATTTCTACAAGGGCTGTAAAGTAGTCGCTTGTTATTACCGTTGCGGCTTGGAGGCCCATTTGTCTCTCATGGCTGTTAGGGAATGGCAAGCAGGATGGGAGGGGCGGGGAGGCGGTGGTTTTTAGCGGTTTTATTTACACGGCGTCGCGTTACATCACAAGTGGTTGTGCTCAATTAGGGAAGCCGTCACAATGGCTTCAAATCGCTAATACGTCGACTCGCTAATAGGGTGTAATGCCTTTTGTCTCTGTGCCCACGTTTCCGCGGCGCTGGGAGGGAAGGGAGGGAGAGGGGTTGGGGGGAGGGAGAGGGGTTGGGGGGGGGGGGGTCGACGGGGGTGGTAAATCCGTATCATCAGTGAAAACAATGCATCAATTAAGCAATTAGCGGGGAACAAACTGGGCAGCTTTCCAAACCCTCCCAATAAGGCTCTCTGCCAACGGGGCTTGTAGTGTTCATTATACCCACATCACACAGACAGAGACAGAGAGAGAGAGAGAGAGAGAGAGAGAGAGAGAGAGAGAGAGAGAGAGCGCTTGTCTTTCATATGCAATGCGGAGGCACTTGTCTGCCAGCGTAGGGACATTTTGTACCGCCAGATGTGCATTTTAGCGAGGCCACATGGCGGGTCAAGGCTGAGGAGTGTGTGTGTGTGTGTGTGTGTTTGTGCGTGCGTGGGGAGGAGGGGTTGTGGTGTAAGGGTGGGGGGTGAGGGGGGGCACCGTACGGCCTCTTCGCCACCATCTGATTAATTAAGACTTGAAAGCAGGCCCGGTGGCAGCAGGGTTTTAATTGTGGTAATTGGGGTTAATAAGCTACCATTACACACGCTGATCACAAGTATTGTTTCATCCAGTCAGGGTTTAACACTGATGGGAGAGGGCATGGGAGGATAGAGGGGCGGGGGGAGGGAACTTGGCAGTCATACGCGCCACTTCTTCCAGCATGTTAGCACTGTGTCGCCCTCCTTGTTAGAAGCTGAAAGGCCAATATGGTGGGAGTCGTCGGTGACGGTTGTGGCTAATTAGCAAAACCAATCAATGTACTTGTAACTTGCAGCTACGCCTTATCAATACTAAGGGGTTCATCTCTTCAGCTATACGATACACATCAAATATGTGTTCATGTGCTATTTTATGCTATGTAGCTGAAGCTTTAATCTGACAAAAGTATGAATACTAAAGTCAAGGCTAAACATCACATATCGCTTTCATCTACTATAAAGAAGTATCCAAATACAATTACAATTATTGCACTCTGAAAGACGTATCGTGACAAAGCATACGTGCAATATGATTCCGGGTTTGTTAGTGCACACATGACGTATTTGAACACGACGTAGATTACATGACAGCCAATTAGTCAGCTATTGCAAGCTAATTGTAAGTTAATACACTCAATATGTGCAAATATCTCCTCGCATATCACTAGCTTACGGTTCTCTGTAAAATGTGTTCGATATGTCTAAACAGCCCTGACTCCGTAAGTATACATAAACAAAGTGGCGAACACCGCTCGCATCAACAAAGCCGTAGTACTACGCTTTGCTTCACAGTGCGTTTCGATGTGCGGAGCAGGCGCTATTGTTTTTATTGAACACAACGTTAGCAAGCGTTCTCGATAATCACTGACCCTATAACAATGGTGTTCCTAACTAAACACAACGGAAAAGTACTGGAGTTAACTGCTGAAACAGAATCACTGTGAGTGAGTTATACTGTATGCTCCTTAACATTTATTAATAATACAAAAATACAAAACAAACACATAGTAGGCCATCTTTAACCATATTTGGTAGTCAACCTCTTCCATTCAATGACACTTACGACCCTGCCACAGTAGGTCCTTATTTAGGGGCTATTAGCCCAGGCCCTCTATCAGCTGCTACATGCCTATGGTCTACTGCAGAGGTTTTTTGGGCCACGGACCCCTTGGCTGATAGAAACACGGCACAGGGACCCCTTATCGCATATGATATAAAATATCTATTTGCCGGGCCAACAGTAATGTGACGAGAGTGCCATGAATAAAAGTAAGCCACTACCTAAGCTATTAAAATAATTATTGACATATTAATACTTAATTAAGACGTTTTAATTTTTGGACAAAAATAGGTTTGGGATCAAATAATTTGGAGGACCCCCTGCAGTACTTCTGAGGACCCTCTAGGACCTCTGAGGACCCCCCTACACATATGATGTCTTTGCTGTGGCCCAAAGTTGTCTCCTGCCTCGCAGGCCCTGGTGAGGTCAGAGTGCACGCTACATTTAGTGGTCTAAGGATGATGAATGCATACAACGCAGACACTTGGAGGAAGTGCAGAACACCGGTGCCATGATTCTCGCAACAGGTGTGTACTTTTTCCTCTGATTTAAAGTGTTAGCTCTTAACGCAGGGTTTATTTTGTGTGTATGCATTAAATATATTTTGACAGGCGGTATAACGAAAAGCTGTTTAACTTTTTGCTCTATTTTTGGAAAACTTTGGTGTTCAGAATGTCTATCATATTTTCACGACAAAACAGACAAGCTCCCCTCCGATACTGACTCATTACGACCGCATAGGTTTACTTAAAAACCCCAACTGATTGCCCAGGCCAAGAGCCCCAGAAAGGATGATTGTATGGCCTTAAAATTAAATGTTTTTATTTGTTACAAAAGCAAGTAAATTAAAAGAAAAAAAAACATTAAACATTTGATGACATAATGTGTATGCTGAACGTGGCATTTAATTCAAACGCAAAACTCCAAATTCTAAAACTCAAAACAATCAATTCTCTGAAATAACGTGCCACAAACACTCAGCGATCCCAGACGGAAGCTGGGCGTGCCTGGGTGTATTTGAGCCAACTTGGCTCAGCTCTCTGGAGTGTGTCTCCGTTACCTGCTGACAGTTAGCAGAGAAACAGCAAGACAGACAGAGACAGACAGACAGAAAATGATCCCCTGGCGGTGGTGTGCCGTGGTCTACCTTTCTGTCAGGCTGCTCAGTGCAGAGACAGAGGTACGCCAGGCCAATTAATCAAAGTCAGGTGCGGCTCGATGCCTGGAGTCAGTCACGATCCCATCGCTGTCCCTCTCTCCTCTTACACCTCCCTCCCCTCTCTCTCTCTCCCTCTCTCTCATGTTCTCTGTCGCTGTCTGCAGCTCACTGTCAGTGCATTATAGCTGGGAGGGCATGCCTTCGCTCTCACACGCACGCATTGCACGCGCAGGTACACACACGTGCACACGCGCACACATACACAAGAGCGCATGCAAGCTAACACACGTACTGCACAGTATAAAGCAGGCAGAGGCTTGTACATACAAACACACACACACACACACCCTCCCCTAGCGTCCTATCAACTCTATGTGAAGATGTCCTGGCAGGTGAAAGCTCAGTTGAGTGTGTTTTTTATTTTATTTTTTTATAACAGGATGTAAAGTGTGGGGAAGGGTCCTCCCCAGTGCCCTCCGAACGCACAGATCAGCTCCCACGGTTCTCCTTAAATTTGTCATGTGGCATTTTTGCTCAAACGGGGAGTTCAGGAGGAAGCAGGTTTGACGTCATCCCGCCATCTTGCTCCATATCACGCCAGACACTTTTTTACCATTTGACTCTCATTTGCACTTTGGTACGAGATGTGAGGAAGAGTCTTTCACGCTTTGATTTGCAGCAGGCTTGAATAGGAAAAGACACTTCTGTGGAAAGTTAAACTGCTGTGTAGTATGCGCAAACCATCAATGCATCCAGCGGTAGGCTAAACTTAGCTTTACATTTTAAATATAGTGTATGTACAGTATATATGCATGAGATATAGCAGCTTCTGTTATGACATGTTATTAGCAATACATTAGCCATGCAACGGAGGCACTTTGTAACTAATCTAGTGCTGATTGATGTTGATCACTGTTTTGTTTACAGTACTTGTTTGCTAGTTTGCTTGTACTTGTTAGTACTTATCCCGGGTATCCACTACACGACTTTTTTGTCTCTCACGATTGTTACCATGTCAGATTAGCCGAACATTGTGCGATAAATTCGTGACGTGTCGTGGCAGGGAGACTGGCAACACTACACGTATGACACCGTACTTGCGTGCAAGCGGGGATTCTCCGATCCTTGCTCTCTCAAGCACACACACATACACACACACATACACACACACAATGGCACAGCTCTGAAGCAGTGGTGCAGATCCTCTCTCGCCCTAGCTGTCAATAGACTAATCTGCAGCGGTACCGAACTATAAGTTGGTAAACATTTATTTAGTAGCATACGCATCCATCCTATTGGTTAACGTGAAGGAATATGTCGGAGCATCTTGTAGGGGATGTCAAACTAGCCGAGAAAATAAAAAAAAATTCTAACATGCTAGTCTTTTCGTCGTGAGGCGTCTCAGACGTCTCGTAGCCTATCTTAGAATATGTCACACTACACGGAGTAACGACGCCTGTCGTCGCTCCAGACGAGCCACGTTCTGTCCCGATGCTGAAAATGCGTCGGTCACGACCAAATCGGGTCAAAATCGGCCTGAAATCGTGTAGTGGATACCCGGCATTAGTTGCAAGCTTGTGTGTGGCCGTTAAAGTTGTTGTTGTACTTACATGCTGTCAATTAAGTGTATGTCCACTGTAAATGCTCTATTGTCTCTATACATATTTCTCAAGCTGCAAAATAACTTTTCTCAATTACCTAAAGGATGCAATAGGCAGGCACCGTTACAACTAATACGTTTAATCAATTATCTGCTAATTTATGTAATTCCATACTCCACGTACTCGCTGCTGACTCTCCTGTCCATAATTGACTGGGATCAGAGGAGGGACTCTAGCCAAATATGTATTTTATATACTTCAATGTTTGTGTAAAAACAACAAGAAAATAAACGTCAATGACATATTGTACTTTTGGGCTTTTATGAATCCATGGGAGATATTATGTGCTGAAACCTGGGATCCCTGACACAGTTGGAAACAAGACAATGGATGTGGATGAATGCTGTGAAGGCACATTCCAAGGTTTAGAAGTAACTCAGGTCACAGACCAGTTCCAACCGGTTATGTTATGAGATTCTGAAATGTTATATCCTGATAATGTGTGTCTAGGCATCAAGAATGTCTATGTGAACAGCATATCTATGGTGTGATGTGAATGTGTGAAAGTGTGTCATGTATTGATTGATGGGTCCTTCTTGATCAGATTACCACAACAATGTCAGACAGGGAACGAAATTGGAAGAAGTTTGGGATAAATTGAGCGCAAAGGAAAAGTAGAAATATCACAGAATAATGCAGATGAAAAACTAGAATTAAAAGAGTTTTGAGGGTAGAAAGCGAATCATTAGTAACAAATCATCATTACTTTCAGGTGGTGAACAAAATTAGTCTGGAACAAGACATATTGTCTATTCACGAGAAGGCAGAATTGGATTCACAATGAGACATTCATAGTAACTCATCACTGAGCAAATTTGATATATTCTGTCAAATATCAAAAAAAAAAAAGTAAATCATTCCTGCGTAGAGTTGTAGCCAAAGCCATTTCAGGTTTATCTTTGCAAAGTTATGGCAGTGAAGATACTGAGACAGATCAAGTACTTCTGCATCACATTTGCAGAAAGGACTTAGTTATCAACTCTCATATGAATTAGCTTCTAAATGTGACCACTCTAAAAAGGGTGTATGACAATATCGACATTCAAATACAAAGTCTTAAATGTAGTGTCACACACTTATGAAGACGTTTGTTCTAATGAAGATGTTGCCTGAAGAGGGTTTACTCTACAATTCAGTTCTGCCAGAGAGGAGGATGAGGCTTGGAATGTGAAGGCTTTAGCAGAATTCTTCCGCAAAGAGGGTGAAATATGTGAAAGAGAGTCAAATCTGTCCAAAGATAATGGTTTAGAATAAAGAATGAAGAATGGCTAGATAATTAATCTAATTTCACATCTGCTGCGTGTTGCATAGTACCAATCCAGGAGATAACCTGTGCATCTTTTGTGAGAAGATGGATAATAAATCTAAAAAGCTGTAATGAACTAACATTTAATTCAAGATGAAAGAAGTTAATACAGTGACGATGTGTTGTATGTTTAGGCTAGACACAAAAAAATATTTTATTATGAGCATTAACTTGATCAGGATTTGGCAATTGACCTTTCCCAAGCCCCACCCCTTTCACTTGTCCTACCTAGTTACTGTAACTAGGTAGGACAAAGCACCATAGAAAGCTATTACAGCAAAACATTATTAAAATGTTATTGGAGGACAGGCAAAAAGGGGCGGGGCTTGGGAAAGGTAAATTGCCTGCAGCTAACATAAGGAACCACAGCTGTATTTATGGTCACATTCGATGATCACTTTGCAAGAGCTCATCAAAGCAATGAAAGCACTTTGTAGCAAATAGAGTAAAGTCTGACAGATGCACACAACTGGAATTACTGGGGTAAATAAATATAGATGCTGAAACTCAAGGATCAAGTGTTACAGTTTTACAGGAACTATACTTTAGGTAGGAATGTACAGCTATAAATGTAGTGTATTTTGTTAGAAATGTCACACAAACATCTGTCAGCTATCAGTTAGTGAAATATCTGTGAGAATATTTGCGCTGGTCATATAGCCAGCTCCATTCTAAGTATATAAATATTCAGTAAATTAGTCAACAGTGCTTATGACAATCAAGGAGAAATAGACAGGGCAACTTATGAAATCAATGCTGGTGAACTTTATTGGATTGGATCTGAATGACGAAGAATCAATACTTAAGAAATTAAATTGCCCAATTAAAAGCTTCAGGAGATGTTGATAGATATTCTAACATTTCAGTATGTGCTCTCCTTGAGGACTATGCATCGTTGCATGTAGGAGGAAGGCTTTACTTATCATCAATGAGTTTTGAATAAAAGCATCCGTGGATATTACAAGCTAATGCCAAGTTTGCGGAACTGCCAATATGTCAAAGCCACAACCAGGTTATGCGTTCAGGTTCCGAAGTGCAGGCAGTTGATGACTACTTTCATTGTACACTCAAAAAATTCAATGCAAAGAAGGGTCAACGAGTTTGCAGTACAAACTTATGTATACAAAGTACATGCTTTTGAAGCAAAGTGGATTTTGATGGACCGTTGTTTATTAAAGCAAAAAGATTTATGTGCGAGTGCAGATCATTTGAATTAGTGAATGACCGAACTACTGAAAGCTTATTGTTTATAGGAGAATTGTGGCCAGAAGATTACTTTTAGAAGAATGTACTCTGATAATGCTGTTATTTGAAAGAAGTGACCATTAACTAAAATCCATGTTGTTTTCAACGGTAACAATCTGTTTTAGAAGGATTCTAGGCAAATCATTCTTGACATATGACGAGCTTCAAACATTGTTAACAGAAATTCAAGTAGTTATTTATTGCCGGCCTATAACTTATGTTCATTCAGATAATAATGAGCCATTCTCACTTAGTCCTGCTTATCTTTTGACTGGAGAAAGGATTACTGTACTACCACCACAGTTAAGTATTCCAGTTGATGCAGTCAATGGTAGCCAAGGTCAATTACCAAGAAGATGGAAATACAGAAAAAGGCTTATGAATATGTTCTGGATGAGATAAAATAATGCTTGGTTCTGCTCACTATTCTATTCCTGTTCACAGCCTCAGTTTATAAAGTGTATTATTTGGTAATCATTCAAGTGGATAAATTACCAAGGCATATGCGGAAAACAGCAATTGTGGAAATAGATGTTGTGGGATATGATCATGGGCATGATGGTTCATTCCTGCTTTGTTAGACGTCCGTCTAAGATCAAGTTGAAGGGAGTTCATCGGACAGGAGTGTGCTGCACACCCAAGTTGTTTAAGAAATCATCTAATCTAATAAAATACATTTCTCCAATGAGAATAAAATATGGTGATTGAGAAGTTGCTGGTTCAAACCCTGCTAACACCTGACCAAGTGTCGAGGTGTCCCTGACCAAGACACCTAACCCTAACTGCTCCCGCTGGTTGGATGGCCCATGAGATCACCATCAGTACAGTATATGACCGTGTGCGTTTGTTGGTGACTGTGAGTCTATACTGTAAAGTGCTTTCAGTGGCCGGAAGGTTGGAAAAACACTTTCTAAATGCAGTCTATTAATGTAGATGCCACATTATATTGCTTCATACACTATTAGCAAGATGTGGCCAGTTTTATTTTAATAAACAGCTAGATAGTATGTTACATAAACTACAATATTGTACAGCTGGAAAACAGCTTGTTAACATTCGAGTCAACACAACAATGTGTGTGTACCGTATAGCGTTGCTTTCAAGGCTTTAGATAAGCTGTTTAGGAGGTGTACAGTGATTATCGCAGTTCAAATGCAAAAGGGGATTATAGCTGACAACCTCTTGGCGTCCGGGCGCCATTGAGAGGAAGGAATAAGAAAAGGGGGGTCGCGGAGGGGGGGACTTGTCTATTTTGCCGTGCCATGCATTTATGTAGGAGAGCGGAGGGTTAAAGGGCACATACTTCCGCGGTTGCTCCTCATTGCTCCTTTTCTGTGGCCCTCATCACTCCATACCCCGCACCCTTCCAGCTATACCCTCTTCAAAAAACACCTTATTCTCCTGCCCCACCTCCTGTTCTCTCCACTTTTCTGTGCAGTGTCTCCTCGCTACTGATGTATGATCGCCAGTTCATCTTTGACATACGAACTAAAATGGAGGCTCGACAACACTGTATACAAGTAGAGGGGCATGCATACTGTATTCTCACCAGCAGCGGTTACCTGTACCGGCGATCAGCTATTCGCTACCGATATATGTAGCAGGTACGCCACAGGAAACGGGGCCAACGTGGAGGTTCGTTGGTAAGAATGAGACAGGTCAAAGGTCAAAAGGTCCTTTCTACACAACCCGTCGGCATCCAACTTTGGTGGATTACTCATGACGCAGCCGACTCATCTTTCACAGGACACTCTCATGTCGCTCGCCCTTGTCTACAAACATGCGTCCCTTGTTTGCAACAAAACGTAGGTGTTCTCTTTGATTCAGCATTGAAATTTGAAAAACAAATAAATTCTGTGGTCAGATGTAGCTTGTTTCAGTTGAGGACTATTGCCAAATTAAAATCCTTGTTTAAAGACTTGGAGATTGTAATACATGCAGTTATACTGTCTCCAATTGACTATTGTAATTAATTTTACTTAGTAATTAGTTAGTCTTCATTATCACACTTGTTCAAAATTCTGCGGCTAGGTTGCTGACTGGTACCAAGAAGAACGACCGTATTTCCCCGATATTGGCCTCCCTTCACTGGCTACCAATCAAGTATACTGTAGCATTTATTTTAGGGTTCTACTTCTTGTTTGTAAAGCACTACATGGATTGGCTCTTACTGATTACTGATCTTCTTGCATCCTACCACTCTTCTAGGCCCCTTAGATCGTCAAACCAAACTCTTAACTATTCCGCAGACTAAGATGACAACAAAGGGAGATCGTGCCTTTTCTGTTGTGGCCCCTAGACTGTGGAATAGCCTTCCCATTTTAATCAGGTCTTCCCCCAACAGTGAGACATTTAAATCTCCTCCTAAAACATATTTTGGTCAGTGTAGGGACACTTGCTACTGTGCTATTTGTTTCGACGTACTTGTTTTCATTTATTTCTCTGCAAAACTGTACAGCTCTTTGGTCACCACTGGTTGTTTATAAATCTGCTCTATAAATAAACTGACTTGACTTGACTTGATGTATTAAATGACTACTGTACTTATTATGCCCCTCCCCCTGCTGGAGAGCTGTCGTACTACCACACGGTAGAAGGCAATATCTGGATAGGATTTCCACTTTCCGTACAGGGTGCACTGAACCCACTAGTCTTGGGTACAGTAAAAATAATATATTTCTATGTACAGTACCCCCTACAACCTTCTCTATACTTTGTCTCCCTGACCCCCCCCGCCCCCCCTTCCCTCCCCCCGCTCTTGGTCAACTAAAGTTGTGCAGAACAATAGCAAGTAAATCTAACGCAGACCTACTCTAGATAGAGTGGGGCCGTGCAAAACAGACAATGACCTTTAAAAGACAATATGCTAATAAATAGTCGTGGCAAGGGCCCCGGCAATCCACACAAAGGGACCTTGGGAAACGAGCGGAGTTTTAATCAGGTGCGGCTCATTTAAAAAGAGCCCGTGGCCACATAATTGATCCCAAAAGGTAGGTCCCTGCACAGAACCTTGGGATGCCGCTCTGTCGCTATAAAGAACTAACAGCAGGCTTTGTTTTGCTCTCAGAGAGGAGATGGAGGGGAGGGGAGCATATTTAAATATACTGTATATTATAGCGCTACAAAGGCCAAAAAATGGTAAGCATTTTAATGATGAAAATGTTTTGATGTCTTACACCTAACATGAATATGGAAGAAGGATGGCTGTGTGTTTTGCCCCCTCCAGTGACGAGGCATGGGCAAACAGCCTGGCCCAGATATAAAAGACCACGGAAAACACCTCTGAATTAGTGTTATTACTGATTCAGCTGGATGGAAGTGCGAGTGTGTCTCTTTAGTTTCCTGAAATCAAAGGTTTCCCCCTGTCCTTGCATTACACAGCACGACAATGCATTGATATAAGAGTTGTATTTTAAACCGCTAACGCATATAGCATGTGTGTGTGTGTGTGTCTGCATGTGTCTGTGTTGGGGCGTTGTATTGTTATTAACTTTGATGCATGAAGTGCCCTCCTCTGCTATATCTATTGCCATTTTGTCTGGACTCTGCAGCCATTTTGCCCGGCGTTGTGATGTATTTGAATTCCATTGGTGTGTATGTCACTTTTATGGCTGTGCACTGATGGGCTTCCATGACCGTAAAGCGGCGGTAACAAGGTATCTCAACAGGTAAAAGGGGGAAAAAAGGAACCATTTCCTATTTGAACTGTACCAATCAATGGAAAAAAGGCTGGAGAAAGTAGAGAATATCTTAAACAATTAATCTCCTCTTTCCATTACAAGTGCCGCCATTGATTCGGCGATAACGAGTGAGATAAATGAGCATGGATCCTGCCGGTGGTTTAAAGTGGCTGCCAAGAAGCGGTTCCTGGCGATAGTTAGTCAAAGCTTTTGTTCAGTGGCCACAGTATAAACACACACCAGCGCTTGGCAGGGGAGAACACATCTGAGCTTCGCTGCGGTTTGCGCTGATTACAGGCTCACAGATGTTGCCGATTCTGTCAAGAGAAAACATCAGTGGAAGATGATTCCTCTGGCTTCCAGTTGTCAGGTGAAGCCGCCAGAGTGCCAGTCTCCAGGCCCTGCCGCTGCCGCTGCCGCTCTTATCGGCTCCGGCGTTAAACGAGTTCAAACGAGGGTAACCGTGGGTTACCCACGTCTGATGAGGTAACGTCAGCCGTGTGGTGGAGATGAAAGTGAAAATAAGCCGAGCTGGGCAGCCATCAAGTAAACTCCATTGTATACTGTAAATGTTATCTGCCATGACAGAGCTTCAATGATGTTACTGGCACACCTATGGTAAAGCAATACGTCAAACCACGGATCTTAAAAAGATTACCGATTGTGGTTTTAGAAGTGCAGCTTCCATGTAACCGAGAGAGCGCGATCGCCGGAAAATAAATGAGGTAATTACATTAGGTTTTTCCCTGAGTGCCATATAGAGATCATCTTTCCCAGCTGGGTAAACACATCACACGCAGCACAAACATCAACTTAAATGTGAAATATTACACCGATTAAATCAGGACACACAAATGTATTCCTTGCCAGTACAGCATAAACAATAACGGAGGAAATTGAAAATATATCCCAGTGGCTCCATCTGAAAAGGGTAACTGAAACTGGATGAAGGAAGTGAAAACATACTAAAGTGAGTTCAGTTTAATCCGTCGGGGGGGGGGGG
>JAODUH010000016.1:388245-412742 GCA_027564835.1 Typhlichthys subterraneus
ATATCTCCGAACTTATTCAACCCCCCCCCCCCCCCCCACTCCACACACACATTCCAATTTTGTATTCTTTTTGGTAATATTTCAAAAGCATGCGTGTCCTCCTGCATGATAACTACTGTGCCAACTATATTTGGAGGACGCCTACAACACCTGTGATGTTTTCATTTCACTTGTTTCGGTGCCACTTGGTAAATATGACCACGTTTAATCGAATCAACAATAAACAACATATGGGCTATGTTTCTGTCAGTACATGGGTGGACACGGTAAAGCGGCCCGGCTTTGGGAGATGCAGACATGTCTGACGAGCGATCTGGTCAAACCGAGCTGGGCAGCGGGGGAGGGGGGGTGCCGGGGAGGGTGGGATGCATTTCCGCTGTGAACAACAACAGCCTTGCTACTGTTGTGTGGAGGATCTTCATAAATCACCGGCCCTGCAGCCGGACCCTGACACGTATAGCTTTATCTGCTGATTCCCTTCACCGCCCGCCCGCTCCTCTCCTGCCTATGCACAGCCGCCGCTGGACACCCTCCCCCAGCCTCCCCCTCGTTCAGCTTTCTATTTCTCCCTCCGCCTGGCTGCATGTCCACTCCCTCGCTCCCTGCCAGTAGGCCTGGTCTTAAGGCCTCCCAAAGACCCCCTTCTCCAACGCTGGCTGCGTAATTGATTCAGCTGGGGCAAAGAGAGAGAGAGAGAGAGAGAGAGAACTGTACACTTCATAACTTATTTACACCCCCCTTTGATATCTGTGATATTTAAAAAGGGTTAATATATATAGGCAAGTGGGCGGGGGTGTAACGTTTGTAGGCCTATCGCTGACCAAAAAAGAAAACGCATAGAAATAAATACATACTGTAGATTGAAATAGAAACAAAAGTTTCAGCACGAGTTGCAGATGTTCACTTAACAAAAAAACAAATCTAGAAATAAAATTTTTTTTTTTTAAATTTTGTAAACATTTTTTAAAAGATGTCAGGGCTTGAAATTAACTAGATCAAATTTCCATTTAACCCTGTCAGACACAATTCTCCTAGCCAATATGTAGCGTACAGTATGTGTCAATGATGAAATGTAGAAAATGTACCAAAATAACCACGATTAACATAAAGGTCTTATGCTCAACAGTGCCCACATCTTCCATGTTTTACACATTTGTGCTCAGGCATTATGTTTGAATGTCTGTTGGTGTGCGCTGTACGTGTGTGCACAGGTGCGTGTGTAAGAACGCCTACACACAGGTATGTATAGACCAGAGGTACCAAAGGGAAGGGGGGGGCGGACATTGAGAGGCTGGTGTAAGAAGGCATGTTGGGCACTAGCCTCAGCATATTCATAAATCAGGCCTTTCAGGGAGCTGTCAGGGGCTCCATAATGAGGGTCATTACTCAGGTAGCGTGTCAAAGCTACTATCGTGGGGACCCGTCCCTGGAAATCACATTCACTCTGCTCCTTGTTAAATAAACAGTGCAGTATACAAAATGGCAAACAAGCTAAGGGTCAAATCTGATGCAGCGCAGGACCAGACAGGCCTCCAGAGTAATTTACCCTCGGGGAGTGCCTCTCGGCTGGGGAGGTGGATTATAGAGGGCCCTTGAAAAAGATTAATGGAAATAAAAAGACCAAAAAACTAGCAATGGGGAGGAAGGAATAGAAAGATGTAGAGAAACAGAGGAAGAGAAGAGAATCAAGATGGACTGAGACTGACTCATAAACAGGCGAGGGTTGCGTAGAGTGTGTCAGCGTGGTGAGAATAATAAAATAAATAGGATTATAAAAAACGAGGGGGTCAAATAATTTAAGTCTGTTTTATCCTCGGAGGCTGTGATTTGAAGTGAAGTGACTGAAATCGGAACGGAAAGCCAATATTGTCGGGACTCAGCAAACTTCGGTTAAGGCTCGCACTCCTGATGTAATGGCCGAGTAATAACAGTGTCTGAATGTATGTTATCAAATATTCATCCTTTTATTGCTTTGCTAATATCCAACACAGAGCTTTATTAATTTTGGGTGTAGGAGCTAACATGAGAGGTAATAGCATATCAGAGATTTAAAAGAATAGCAGACAGCACTCTTAAAGTGAAGGGATACTAGCAGGTCGAGAATAGATAAAAATGTATAATTATACTCATAAATCCCATAACTGCTTAAATTGCGCACCAATAATGCTCAGAAACAGCATGGGTGGTAAGATTCCTGAAATTGTTAAAAAAATCATGCCCTTTCCAAGTCAATAAGGAACATTTATTTATATAAACTGTATTTAAATCTTAGTAATATACTAGTACACGTAGTAATGCGATGCACGTTAATAAAAATTTGCAACATGCAGTACTTTTGGCTGCCACCAGGCACCTGTCACCAAACCAGAGCAAATAACTCCATGAACGACATTGGGCTTGGACTTGACTAGCTGTCCTGTTCCCCAATAACTTCAAAAATGTACAAAATCCTAACATTAAAGGCAAAGCAATATCCCAGAAGATTTCATGTTTTCAGTCGCAATCATCATCATTATCCGCAAACGTAATTTCCTTTAACCCAAAAGAGAGGCAAATGTCTAGATTGCCACAGTAGTGTCAGAGGATAGGTCTCGGGAGTCACTTTGACTTCCTATATACACCGGCTTTTAGTTTGAAGATTGACAGAACGTGTTAATAATTAAGTAATTGGGAATAAATAATTTTGCGTTGGAAGTCAGGCTGGCACATATTTTAGGTTAGAACCACTACTAATGTGATGGTACTTTAAGTACGTCAAAGGACATTACTGGATAACTTCTTAAAATGTTACTAACATATTCAGATGCCTGTTAAAACCCAACTGCACAATGTTTGTTTGTAGCATTTTTGTTTGAAAACACATAATTACAATAATTACATAATTTACAAGCACAATGTGTGAATAAAGATGTTTACAATGTAATATTAACAAAATATTTCTATAGGCTACTTACAATTCTGATATACACCACCGTATTAGTGATGGGCATTTTCGGCTTTTTGGTGAGCCAGCTCTTTAGACTCGGCTCAGCAATAAGAGCCGGCTGTTTTGGCTCCCAAACTTCCACTTCTGGCTTTTATAATTCAACCCAAATAAACAATATTATGACCCATGATAGGTATGAGTACACGTGTATCACTTAAAATAGCCTAACATATAATTTCCAGAATAGTCTACCATTCTTTTATTGTATATAAACATCTGATTTTGACATGCACGGTGATGGTTGTAAAGCCAATGGTCTTTCAGCTAGTGAATCAACTTTGCCAAAAAGAATGTGCATTTCTGTTCACATATTTAATATAAGTAGAACTAATTAAATAACTTGGAATTGGCTTTTGTGTCAGATACGCTATACGGTATGTTGAAAGTAGAGGTTCTAAGCTTTCTACTGATATCATGGCATGCTTACTGTTTTTCAGAATAGACCTACACCAAAGACGAGAGCAGGTTCATGTGCTTACCGATACAAGTGAAGTGCAAGTACACCCATTGGCATGAACAATGAACGTAACTCACAACTTTAGCCTGCCGAAGCTTGATAGTGATTCCAAAACCTTCTAACAGCCCGCATCCACAGATAAATGATATCCATTAATTAACAAGAAAAAAAAAAAAGGCTCTTAACAATAGCTCTCAGACAGGAACGGATCTAATCATCCCCATCACTACACCATATTATTGAATTATACTTTTATTTTACATTTAATTTGAAAAATGTCAAATGTTTATATACTATGTCATTTGAATAATGGCCTAGATTGACATACTGTAAATGTTGATTCCTATGGGACCTATTTTATTGTAAATTAGTCTACCATACTAATATATGTCTCTATTTGTTTAATGCTGTAATGTTCCTGTTAGTTGTTTCCTTGTTGTTCTGCAACAAAACCAGCGTGACTGTTGCCACAAGGTCCCTGTTCAAGGACAAAAACGAGTAGCCTACTTCCTAGCAGTAGCAGTAATGTGCCCTCATATGTTCTCCCTGCTAACCAAGCGGCTACCGTGCCGCTTTCTCGTCCATTGATTTTCAGTTCACCTACCTGAAGGCAAAAGATTAATCTTTTACATCTGTGAGTTTTAGACAGGCAGTCATGTTGTGCGAGACACTGCCCTTACGCAAAGCCAATTAATGATTTTGTCATTCCAATGATGTGGTGGCACTGCCGCTGTGAGTTTGTCAAGAGTACTTTGAGGCCCAACTGCCATCGTAATTTGCGACCATCTGCTCCAACGTCAGAGTCAGAGAAAGAGAGAGAGAGAGAGACAGAGTGTTAGAAAGAGAGAGAGAGGGGGAGAGAGACAGTGGGATTGAAGAGAGAGAAAGGCAAGCAGTGCGATGATGCATTTGCGCGACTGGCTGGCGATGAGTGCACGCTGGTTCGCCTTGTCTCGGGGACATGAGGGGAACATATGTTGTCTCGGAGCCCCGGGGCTGACATTGAAGATGAGGGAAGACGGTACTTCAAGGAAAATGTTGTCCCCGAAGTGAGGCTGCCACAACCTTTATGGCTCCGAGTATTGACAAGTCTCCAGCGGACCGCGGGACGCGCAGAAATTTACACACTCACAAGCGCGCCCGTAATGGGCAGTTCACAGCCGCCGTTCGCTAACAGAAAAGGCTCCCCCCGCTCTATAGAAAAGGAGCGGGACTCGCCCTCCCAAAACTGGATAATACTGGATAATTTTTAGCGGATTAGCCTGGAGGAGATGCATAATCGCACATGTTACCCTACACGCACCTGCGGCTGTGCTTGTAGCTATCGCTGTGCTCATGTGGCAGGGCAGAGCTCAACTCCAAGTGATACTTTGCAGTGTGTGTGTGTGCGTGCGCGAGTAGTGCCTACCGGCTCAGCGACCATTTCCACTCCGCTTCCTGTCATTAAGGTGCTCTCTCAGCCACCGTCCTTAAACCCCCCCCCCCCCACCACCACCACCACCACCACCACACACGCTCCTAAACCGTGCAATCCTGCCTTTCTTCCAGAATATTCTCAGCCTACTTACTGATATGGTAGCTGCGCAGTGTATCATGTGATTACAGTTATGGCTTTCATACATAAGAAGCATGGTCAAAATAATTATAATAATAATTGAGAGCCAGGTGCCTATTTATGTCTAACCTATCACAAATACTGTAAATGACACAAACGAATAGCCTATCTAACATGAGCTATATTGTGAGAGCAGCATCATACAGTGTTATGTATTCCATGCCATCACAGTCGCTGGATACACATTACATATAGTATACAGTAATGAAAGCTGGAGAAGATAGCTACTGTAGCTGGAGAACGGCTCAGAGAGCAATGGAGACGTTCTCAAGGCGATGGTGTTTTAAGTCCTGTCTAATGGCGACGTCGTATTAAAACACGGCGCCTACAGTATATAGCGTGACGCCTTGGCTGTGAAAGCGACACGATAATTGACCCAGCTTAATATCGCTCAGGTGTTTGCATGAGGAGCGAGCGAGGGCCTTCATTAGGGTCTCTCTAGCGGAGGGCCAGAGTTGTCTCACTCCGCGGTCCGTCTCAGCATAGCTGGGGTCCTATGATGAATGGCTGGTGAGACGGACCACTGTCGAGGGAGGGTGCCCGACGGGCCCCGGCGAAGCTTTGGTTGATGAATAATGACTGTTGCCGCTTTTCCCCCGCAGACGTCCGGGCCGGCGCGTCTACGAAGGAAGTCTGGATGACAGGCTCCCCTTAACCAGGGGACGGAGCCCAATGACGGCTGTGGGCGTCGCCGGGGACCGCTCTGAAGGGCCGCTAGCCGAGCCACCTGCTCCAGATGGGATTCGTCACTTCGTCAAAGTTTTCTTCCGGAGGACCTTTGCGTCGCTTGCAACCTCTCGCTTTCTGAAGACAGACAGACGAGATGTCCACCAGGACACGAGAGCAAAACAGAGTGGAATGAAAGGGAAAGAAAGAAAGGCAGGAAAAGACAGATGCGGAGAAAGAGGAGAAGGAATCCGAGAGGGAACAAAGAGGAGAAGGAATCAAAAAGCATGTTTCTAAATTAACTTTGACTGCTCAACAAGGAGCACTGTTGACAAGGGAGAGCGATTATCTGATTTACTGACACCGGCGAAGGAGAGAGAGAGCGGCAAAACAGCGAGCGGAGCAGTGCGAGAGACAAAAAAATGTAATCATCTCCTCCATAAGGAGGAAAGCCCTAGCCTTGCCTCCACAAAAGACCCCCCCAAGACCCCAACCCATCTCCCTCCCGGGTTAAATCAATTGCAAACAAACCTGATTCCGCTACGTGACACGGGGGGGAATAAACAGTAGCTTTCAATTTAATTCAGCGCTGCACCCTGGGACACACAAACTTTCATCCATCACTTTCAAGCGCCTGGCACGGCAGCCATAACTCGGGGGGCGCGCGGTGACAGTGAGAAACAGTAAATACATCTCAACAAGCTGCCTTGCTGACACCGACGCTGTTTACTATAATGCACACTTGACATTTCACTGCAGTGCTCACCCGTTGCAACATACAGTATTCTGATGTGCTGTCGCAGTAGGGTGGTTTTATGTTGTTAACCCTTCGCTCTCGGGCAAAAACAGTCCCACTTATCAACAAGTACATTGCTTCATTAAGACTCGTTTAACACTACATTCATGTGATAAAAAGAAACATCAACAACAACTTGAGGGGTCGTAAATACGGGGTTGTGTCACATCTGACAACTTGTCACAAAGTCATACCACATTTATGAACGGCAAGCAGATCTTGTGAATACTGTATTTACATAATGGGAATAGCACACATTATATTTCATACGTTTATACGTTAATATACATCATAGAAGCTTTATTGAAGGCCTAATGTAGTCCTATAATAACTGTGAGGAGTGACATGGTAATATTGAACAAAATACAACGAACATCATGAAAGTGATGTTTATGTATGTGGCAGATTGTTATTTTTGGCAATCATATGATTATGTGCTCATTAATGGATTTATCTAGTGGAGAGAAGTGCACCAAGGCCAAGGGCTGACAGTTTATTCAAGCCAAGACGATATACATTGAGTGAAGCGCTCAGACGACTCTGGCGAAAACTATGCTCAATTGTTTGCCGGTGACATTTGAATATAAAAATAACAATACCTGACAATAGCTGCCTACCTATTCATAAATAAATGCTGGGCTCCTGAAGGCTCCCCGAGCCCACCGAGGAAGGGGAGACGTGCCGAGCTCCATCCAGCCAGTCTGTCTCTCTACATTGTCTCTGAGTAGGTGGTCTACTTGCATGCGGTACTCTTACTGCCTCAGCTGCCTGGCTCAGGGTGAAGGCATTAATTTAACCTGACTGATGAAGAGTATTAGCATACCCTAGCTAGCCCATGACATGTGTGCATATATATATATATGTGTGTGTGTGCGTGTGTGTGTCACTAAGAGCGAGAAAGAGAGAGAGAGAGAGAGAGAGAGAGGGGTGTGTAGGAGAATAAGTTTATTTGGGCTGCTGGTGTTTAAGCGCATGCAAGTTGCAGCAGAGGTAATGCGTGTTCCTCTGTGCATGTGTGTGTGTGTGCGCGTGCGTGCGTGCGTGCGTGCGTGAGGAGTGCAACTCCCTACCGGCTCAGCGACCACTTCCCCTCCGCTTCCTGTCATTAAGGTGCTCTCTCAGCCACCATCCTTAAACTCCCCCCCCTCCCTTACCTTCACCACCAACACCCCCCCGCCCCGCCTCCCCCGCACACACACACACACACACGCTCCTCAAATGCACCTTCCTGCCTTCCTTCAAGAATATTCTCAGCAGTTTTTGTCAATCCACTAATAATTCAATTTAGCAGGAGCGACCCGGGTTGGGACTGCCATTAGTTTGGAGTAGGTGATTTAAGATTGATGACTTGTGTCCCCGGGGAGTCTTCTCCCTTATCGCAGAGGAGTGGGTGGGAACGGATGTGCCTGTGTGGATGTGGGTGGTGCTTGTGGTGGGGTGGGGTGGGGTGGTTGGCACAGGTGTGGGGGTGTGGGGTTCAGCAAGCCGGTGGCCGGGGCTCTTCGGGGTGGGGGGGGGGTGGCTTGCTGAACGCGCCAGGCGTGGGAGTCCTGGAGTGAATTAAGCTCCCCCGAACTGATTCCCTCCAAATGTGAGGCGACTAATGTGACAAGTGGCAGGTGATAGCGCCGCGCTGCCGCGGCCTCGCCTGTCTCCGCTGGGGCTCCTCACGCTGACACCGCCAGGGGGCGGGGCCACCGGGGGGGGGTGGGAGTGGGTTTGGGGGGGGGGGCTGCCACATGTGCCTGCCGCACACACACCGCCCACCTCCACGCTCGCGCCGGAAATGGACCTCGGCGCTCGTCTTAGCACGGCCACCATCTTGGTGAGACGCAATGCCCCCACAACCCCCCCCCCCCCCCCCCCCACCTACACACACACACACACACTAACCCCTAACCCCCCCTCCCTCACCCACACACACACACACCACCAATACTACGGCCTTCTGACACAGCGTGGTGCAGAACTGTTCACCCATCAAACTCCAGTCGGTGACACAAATTACAGCAGAGGACTGGATGAGGGGAGCCTTGCTTGCCCTTGACACACGCACACACACACACGCGCGTGCACACGCGCACACACACACACACACACACACAGAGCGCTGACAAGGAACAGGTCAACATGATGACATTGGTGAATAATTCAAGAGAAACTGAGGGTGAGAGAGACAGACAGACAGAGAGAGAGAGAGAGCAGAGGAAGACGGTTGATATATGCGGTAAATAAAAGGACAGCAGGAGCGTCTGTCTCTAAATGCATACTTAACGCAGCGCGTGCCAGTAAATCAGACGCTTCGCCACGCCGCTCTTTACCCACGTGTCCGCCTGTTTTCCCTCTAAGGTCTCTAAGACCTCAGGCCGCTCCTTTGGCTGGGAGCGCTTTATTTTACAAACACTGTGGGGAGGCGGCCAGCATGTTTTGCACCTCCCTGCCATGCCACAGTCTGAAATGTGTTTTCTGCTTTCTGAAATGTACCGGACATCTTTATTAAGAAATCGTAAGCAAAACTCTCTCTCTCTATTTAAAAAAAAAAAACAAGCCCTTGATGAGTGAACGCTGGAATTGGTTTTCGCGCATGAACGCAGCCTTTAAGACAAAAGCACCTCAGGAGATAATTACGGTGTCAGGCGCCCCTGCCCGAGCGGATGACGATTGGCCAATATTTAGCTTTAATTAAATCAAAGTAGAAATGTAATTTCTCCTGAGTGAACTCTGCCGCAGAGTGAATTCGCAGAAACATACACGGTCATCTAATTCTAATTCATCTGTCACCTGTATTTGACAGTGTAAAAAAACATTTGATCTAAACTATGACAAAGAATGCTTTTTACGTGTACATTTTTGTTATTCTGTTAGCAAATAAGTATACAATATACAGTAAACAAATATTTACACTCTTCTGAAACACAGTAATAAACCAGATTGTTATGGAATGAAAAAGTTTCAGGTGTAGGTATATACATAGTCAAAGGGTGTAAAACCTAAATGTGTAAAAGTGTGCTGGAAAAAAAACCTAGGTTTAGGTTATCTGTGAGTTGTGTTTTAATATGTTGTATGCAGGTTCAACTAGGGCATATTTCATTAGCTTGTGTGTGTGTGTGTTTGTGTGCGGGCATGTGTGTGTGTGTGTACCGTATACACGTACACACCTGTATCTGTGCGTTTGTGTGTTTCTCCCTTCTAGACTGAGGAATTAAAACAGCCTCTTTCTGTTTGGACTGCAGCTCGGCAGCGGCGCATGGCGAAAGGTCAACACCAAATTAATATGAGCATTAATATTCCTAATGCAAACTGGCAGGCCTGTCTACGTCAGAGTTTTGACTGAGGTCTGCACAAAGTTTAATAAGACCCCGTGTGTGTTCGGCACCCTGCAGAAGTTCAATACACAAGCAAAACGCACATGTGCGCGTCCACACACACACACGTACTGTACGTGCGCGCGTATACGTACAACCACATACACGTGTGCGCGAACAATTAATTTTAATTGTAAAGTAGAAGGTTTGGTGGCATATTATAAATGTATTTTTATATATTTTTTGCTAGCGGTGCCAAGCAGTGTACCACACTACATACGGGCTCCGGGGCCTTAATTGATTGTAAAGCAGTTAAAAAGTGCCCGAGGTGCAGAAAAATCCAGAGGTTGCCTGAGTGTTAAGCGATGTAATAACCGATTATGATGTGAGGAGGGATTTGCCTTCTCTGAATGTCTTTAAACTGACAAATGCTCTATGTACACACTAGGCGCTAGCACACTAGCATGCTGAAAACACGCAAAAGCAAAGAGTGCATCAGAAAGCACAGTGTTGGCGCTGTAGGTGAGGTACAAGCGTTACAGGACCTATTTCAAATTAAATCCTTGATAAATCTATTAAAACTATTTGCAACAAAATGCTAAATAGCCTACCTAAAGATTCACTCAAAACACTATCAGGGTCTGAAAAATCACCTGTCCGTTTGTTAGAGGGACAGAAGGAAGAATTCAGCACAGGCTGTGGTTTTGTTTAATTCATGATGGTGCCGGCTGGAGAATTCCCATCTGTTGGGATCTACCTGCTATTATTTATGAGGGTCCTTGTTTAGGAATGCACACCACACATGTGCCTAATTAATCCAGCTGACAATTAGATATTGTTTCAATTCACAGTTGAGTGCAATTAAAAAGGAGACGGCTTGCGTATGCTGCAGTAGATTAGGCTGAGATTCAGGTGCTTGTTAAAACCTCTAACCCGCCGCCACTTGTGCAGAACTGCCCCTAATGATCCTCCAAATGTTGTTGATGCAGAAATAATCAATTTCCCTTTGTTAAATGATGCCGTTGGAGTCGCAAAATCGTGATTAACCCCATAACAAACCACTTCATTAGCAGCTGTTGATGCACTTGTCTGTGGCTTAATCAACAGACCAGGTGTTGGGTTTCATGTTCAACATTTTTTTTACAATAAAAAATGAATGGAATAAATTAAAAAATGAACTCAGCACGTGTATGTGTAAACGGCAACTTTCTTAAAAAGGGTGCGGCTTGACCAATAAGGCAGCACAAAGAAACGCCTCTGTCGACCATTGCCCGCCTTCTCTTTGCCTCTCAATGGCTGAAGGAGTACCAATATTTTCCTGTTGGTTCGGAGCTTCAAGCATGTGGCCCATTTGTGGCGGTTGGGGAAGACAGCCCTACTGATAGAGAGAGAGAGAGAGAGAGAGAGACATAGCTTTACAGTAAGCAGTCCAACGTCTCTGTGCACATCAGGCACAGAGACGTTGGACTGTTGAAAAATGTTTTTGTTTTGTATTTAAAAAAATCTTCTGGCTACAGCAGTTGCCCGGGTGACGCTTCATAGGCCGCGCTGACCTTCTGCAATTTCCAGCCGTCAATCTAAACGCGAGCCCCCTTGTCTTATCCACCCCCCCCCCCCGTCCCCCCACCACCATTTGCACCCCCGTCTTTGTAGATGTGCACATCTTTTTATACTAAATCCACTCTCATTATTGTTCCTCTCCACTGGCCAGCAGAAAAAGCCCTGCTGAAGTCGGGAGAGTTAATTGAGCGCGTCTCCCTCTCACCACCGGCTACGAGGGGGCTGCAGTGCCCCCCCCACCTCCACCACCAGCACCACCACCATCTGCCTGCCTCGGTCGGACCCTTTCTGCTTGCCTAGATCGCCAATGCGGGGCTCGGCTGACTATGTCTTGTCTCGGCTGGACTTCACTTGAGCATTCGTGTCTGGGCCCGAGCAGCATCCGCTCATTACCGGGAGGAGAAGTGTCAGAGCTGGAGACCCAGACCCCTTCACACACACACACACACACACACCCATAGGCTCCCCTAATGTAATCTGGACATTGAACTTTTTCCTCCTTAATGATATAAAAGCCTGACTGTATTTCCGCCAGTGCCGTGACAGGGCTAACAGCCTGGGGTCGAGAGGCCTGTTGAAGCTCATTTCATTGGCTGGGGATGAGAGCCGTGGAGTGTTTCCACAACATCAAGCGCACGCAGTGTAAAAATACAGGCGCCCACATTTACACCTATAGGCAACCATTACAGGCACATAGCAAACGCCTAATACCGTGTACCTCTGGAAGACAATGCCTAATCAGAAATGCTTCCCCTCTGCAGGCCAGCTGAAGGTGGAGGCGGTTTATCTGCTGTTATTTGGTCTAAAACATTCCCAGCAGTGGCCAACATCTCTCCCTATTTGATTCACTTTGAGTGTGTCTCTCTCCTGGATGTGTTCATCCTCCCTTAACTCCTCACTTGGAGAGCTTTGCCTCGGGCAGAGGAGGCAATAATGTGAACCCTGGAGAGCAATTCACAGTGAAGAGGCGAGCGTGGACGAGCATTCCTCCATTGTGCTCCACTAGCGGGCCATTTGGGAGGCTAAACGCCGCCGATATCCCTTATTAAACCATCTGGCTGATGCTAATTAGATTATCAGAGCTAAAGAGAAAGAGTTTTCTTCGTACATTTTAATGAGTTAATGTGTCAGGCATTTGCGATGTGAGGCGTTATTTTCTGAGCGCGGAGACTTTGCCAGGTGAAAGTGTACAGGAACGAACAGATGCAAGGGAATGATTAATAGTGCTTATCTGCAAACATCTTGCCTACATAAGGGGAAAAAAAGAAAGATTAGGACAGTAAAAAAAAAGTGAGTGCTTGACTCTTTTCTGCATGAGCGTAACACAAACTGCCTGCGATGGATTTTGAGATTGTCTCGGACATGTCCATATACCGTAGTACCTATAAACACTAGTGGTTGGGAGCTGTTCGGAAGCACATCTGGACTGATGCATTGATTGGCTGTGTCTTGGTCAGTTCCATAGATTTAGTTTTTTGAATGTTGAATCTCGACCCGTCAGTTTGGAAAGGGACAGTTAAAGCAGTCATTCTTGCTTCGAGCTCAAATCAAGTCTCCTCCGCGGCAGCGCCTAACACATCTGAAAAGCAAGGCGTAGTGGTACGGCTTTGTTGTATCGGGCGGTGTTCGCCACTTTGTTTGTTACTATTTACCGAATTACAGTAGGACTGTGTAAAAGGATCTTATTATTTTTTCAACACACACAGAGATTTTTTGCATTTGACAAAAAGTGTTTTAGCTTACATTTAGCTTGCAATAGCTGACTTTACCTTTAATTCATACCAAGATTGTTACGGTGACAGGATTTGCGTTGTACCCCTTCAATGGGCTTACTGGATCATCTCTTACAACTGGTTGAAACCAATTCTAATTTCAACACAAAAAAAATGCCAAAATAGAAAAGCAGGAATAATAGTTTAGTCAGCATTTCGCATCAAGAACACAGACACTGCATCTGAATCATACTATAACATGAAACATACTGAATGTAGTTAGGACGCGATGTCAGGCTAACATGTGTTCCTGCTCCCATCCAGACAGGAGTGCAGATATGTTTCCAGGCTAAGGACGATCTTAAAGGCCCCTATAGCACTAATGAGGAAGAGAGGAGAGGAATATTGATTAGGTGTGTCACCAGAGAAGAACATTAAAGTACACATTCAATAACGGACTTCATATCCCGTTATCCCGTGTAAAGGTTAAGTGCTGGGGAATATTGCCAGGATCAATACGTGTCTGGTTCACCTCATCCCCTCAATGACTGCTGCTAAGCTTCTGTACCACTACATGTAAAAAAACAGAGAACGGATTAGGGAGCTACGCAGCGTTTGCGTGACAAGGCCTGTTTCAACAAAACAGAAATCTTGCTTCGTCAATAACTCTATGCAAAGAAAGTCTGACAAAATGATAATAACGAAGTCATAGTTAAGCCATCTACAGGATATACCAGAATACATTGGGACCATATTCATATGCATTAGCTTATACTGCATATTGCCCTTTTACAATAAATAACAAACTCAATTTCCCCGCGGTAATATAAGCAGAGGAGCTCCTTAAGCAAGACAAATGAAGGGTTTGCCACGGTGGATAACAACATTAACTGGCTAATTAAACAACAATGGCAGATGCGGTTGACTCTCGCCATAATTATGCAATGTGGTTTATTAATGAAAAAGGTTAACTGTGCAGAAGCAATAAGAGGTCCAGTTTCCTTGTGCTGAGCAAGCCTGACTTCACAACAAACACAAGTTTCTGATTTATTCCTTAAATGTGTCAGAGTTATTCATTTCTATAACCGCATTGCTAATGGAAACTGCATGTCACAGTTGGGTGAACAATAAAATTGATAGATCAGATTGATAATGTACTGTAGCTGTAACTGTATTGCTGGGATAACAAAGGTGCAGACAACCCTACGTCTAAAAATGATAGTATAAATTAATATTGTAACTGAACATTTATTAAGTGAACTTACCGCACGTGTTCTTCAAAATGTTCTACTGGGAAAATGCCAGTGATTGTTTGGGCTTGGTGTACATGTTCGTTGTGCTGGGTGGTTGGAGTTTTACCAAAATTAATCATCATGGGTCCTATCTTACTTACACCAGGCAAAAAGTGGCATTCTTAGTTTCTGACCGATGAAGTTGTCATTTTCCCATCCCCATCCGTAAGTGTATCAAAATAAACCATGAAATACAGCAGTCACACAATGTATCAAAATAAACTACAGAATTTTTGTATTTAAAAAGACTTAAATGTGCTATGTGTAATATGTTTAGTTTAAACCATTAAAAAAAACGATCAATCAAAGGAGGCATAATAAATGTCAGTTTTGATATGTCAAATTCCTCTATGTTGTAGATAGATTTGTAGATATATTTTCTGAAATTAACAGATTATTCCGGCCCGTAACCTTGTAATACCACTTTGTACCTCAAGTTGCAAGGCGAGTCACTATCTTACAGGCTGTAAACAGAAGAAGAAGAAACTTGTGTGCGCATAGGAATCATGCCCTGATCGTGCCTGAGATCTACTGCCTGCTTGCATCCTGTTGCTTTACTGTTCTAAGTATTTCTTTACACACACAACAAATATTGTGCATTGGCGTCAGTTCATAGAAAAGTATTTGTTAACGACTGCAGATTGCATAAGGAAGTGAAGTACCTCTGAGTGAATAAGCCTATAGGCTAATCAATGCAGGATATAGGCTATAAAAATATTGTAGGTGAATCTGTTAATGACACCAACATTGTTCTAGTAATCATGTAGCCTAGTTTGTTCATACAAGACGTACTGTAGTTACAGCCCGATCGATATGCCCCGGCATGCGCCAATGCACTGGAGTGAATTTCATTCCACCGGATGAATCAGATGGAGTACCATACGTAAATGGAATATGATGCTTACTAAAGTTTCTGGACTGGCGAGTAAACTGCTATTATTGCAAATATGACATATTGATCTCGTTGTAAAATTCAAATCCGGTTGTCTCGTCGTTGTGTCCCAAGCATCCCAGACATGCCATTGATCGTTAACAGTTGTGTGGGAGTAGATCGTTTAGGTTGGATAATATCATGAGTTCTTTTGTAATTTATAATTTTTCCTTGCCTGTGTGTTCTGTTTTGTTCTGTCAGTTTGCCTTTGGCCCGATCACACAGAGATTGCTGCCTGGGTCAAGCGTGACATTACGAGCAGCGCGCAGGAGAAGCGCGCAGGCCGGGTGCACCGTACCATCTACAATGTTTTTGCTGGCAGCGAGTTTTTCTTGCGACACATCTCTGTGTGTTCGGGGCCAACCAGTAACTAAACGACACCCTGGTTTTTGTGTTTCCTGTCACCTGGCTTGCGGTCGCTGCCTCAGATGCATTAGACTTGCATCTACGGTATATGCAATAGAGAATATGGTATTTTTATACACAAAGCACCTTTAATACTTTTTTAGCAGTATATCGTCCAATTTGATCTAGCCTAACCGTTCACCTGTAAACTGACCCAGTTAAATGTATCTCAGTCATTCTGGAGAAAGCCAGAGGCTAGAAACACTGGTTTATTTTACCAGCATGCACATGGAATAGGCAGCTTCCAAACCGTGAGTAAATATTTACTGAATTTGACAAAAGCTTAATAAATAAAAAAAGGTAACTTAAACAGAGAGCTCAGCCATTCATACAAGCAAACAAAAATGAAGTGGGGAGGGGATTCCTAGCCAGAATGATTATCCTTTGTTGTGTTGTACTTTTTATCCTGCTGACTATACCTTTATGTGGACCATGTTTGAGAGCACAGGTTTTCTTTGCTTAACAAATCTGACATACAGAATGCAACCAGTTAAAGGTGGAGTAAGTGATTGTAAGCTCATGCACATTTAGTCAAATTCAGCAAATATCTCCTCAGAGTCTGTCATGTCCGTTCTGTATGTGCTCTGAAAAGAATGCTATGGGGCTTTTCCACTGGCACGTTTGGCCGCGGCGAGTCGAGACATGCCGCACTGACGTGCGCTTTCATTACCAGTTAAAGTTATGCTTAGAGTATGAAACGCTTTTTTGTGTATCGGACAAAGATATGTAGGCTAATGATCGATATTTTCGGCACTCTCGTATCGTCTGCATGAGCTGTAAATTTCCGACACGCCCATATGCTGCCAGCTAAATGTGGCGTATAGGTCTATGTATGAATATTCCCCAGACATATTATACGTATACTAAAAGAAACATGAAAAGATAAGGTTTAAATAATCCACGTCTGATAAATAGGCAGTGCGTTTGTGTCGTACTTTATAGGACTATAGCCTAATCTGTAGTCAGGCATGTCACCAGTCGTCCACGGAACAGCCTGAAAATCCATGTTGACAAATCGCTGCCACTGTTGAACAGTGCAATAATAAAGCATCGTAAAGTGTGTTAAAAAGGGCACTACTTTTAAGCGTGGTTGACTCAAGATAAGCGCGTCATCAGTTGAAGACACATCTTCAGTTGAAGACACTTCTTCAAACGGGAAGCCCGGTGGTAAAGGAAAGACAACGTTCAACCGCGCTGGGCTGACCGTGCCCACCGTGAGTTGTGCCGAGCCGAGCCTTCACCTGCAACGGGAGATGAAGCGACATGAACAGTTGTAGCAACACTGATTGGTTAAAGGCTGTCCAATAGTTAAATAATGAACCAAAGATCTGGGCCCAGTAGGATGCGACGACAGCAAACTTTCTTAAAATGAGCGTGTCCAGACGCTGTTAACCAAGTGAATTTAGTGGCTGAACCAAGTAAACGTCTCACGGAAAGTATTTTATAGTATTTTGAAACTACGAAACACAAAACACTAGTATTTTGATATAAAATATAAGGCCATATTCAATAACCCTATCAAAAACAAATTACAAAATACTATTTTGTATTTCAAATACCGAACATACAGTATTCATGTATATATATACAGTATATATATATATGTGTGTGTGTGTGTGTGTGTGTGTGTGTGTGTGTGTGTGTGTGTGTGTGTATAGGAGAGCTTGATAGACAAAGAGCACTATCTAAACAGAGGCTGTGTTCTATTACCAACAAAGTGTGCTCATTATTTATTCAAAACAAAATTCTTCTGAGGAGGACTTCAAAACACAACTGTAAGAATCAATAATGCAGCTCTTTAATTTTACATATTGTAAAAGAGTTAAATATTTACTAAACAAAGTGACATAAAGCTCCATTAGGGTTGATCTTAGACATTACTCTGAGCATTAGAGGATGTTTTATAGTATGGTGTATACTTTAAAGATTTATGATACAAAAATATGTATCTTTATTTGTCAAAGGCATGGGATGCAAATCTTCCATGATGATCTCTAAATGGATGGTGTATTTTCTACATGAGAGGCTTTTCCATGAATGTATTATGAAATGTTGGTTGACAAACAGAGAAACATAAATATTGAACACATTTACAGCGTTTAACTTCATGAGCTGACACATTTAATATGCTGACTAAAAGCCAGCGGTTTTAGCGGGCGTGCGCCTGCGTGTGTGTGTGCGTGCATACAGTACGTGCATATGTGTGTGTGTGTGCATGTCTGATGCATTTAAAAATAATTTCTGCAAACTAAAGTACACTTAGCAATCATTCTTTTAGCTCTGGGGCTCATCGTAGCAAAGAGGCTACTTTGAATACCGCACAGGTTCAAAACACGCACTCATTGCATTAATCAAAAAGCCTGCGCCATATGGAATGGATGTGCATTAAGATTTAATGCACGTCTAATAAGCCTAAACAGAAATATGTCTGAGTCCACTGCAGAAAATACAGTGACACAGATGCAAAAAGATTACAATTCAAGTTCTGTGAAATAGTGTACACACTTGTTTCTGGTGACATATGTACATTTAAGCAAGAGCGAGAGGGAGTGCGTTAGACTGAATATCTGCACGGCTGTGATTTGGTCATAGGTATGAGGCCGCAGTCACAATCACAATCACATATTCAGTCTAACGCACAACCTCGAGTGTCCAGTACAACAATCCCGTTTATTGGTTAATAATAGTATTAAGCGACAACATATAATGATATGTTTGTTTAATAAATGATTTCACTGACACAAATAGTCCTGCAACCACAGTTCTAAACTTCTAAAGATATTGGAATATATTGTTCTATGCTTCCATGTTTGTATCATGTATGCCTACACGTATCTGTAGCCTGTTTCTATTCAAATATATATATATATATATATAAGTACATAGGGCTGGCCCCAAATATTTAATTATTCGGGTATTCGTTCACTGGGTATGTATTTGATTTAAATATTGGGATTCGAGTATTCGTTTTTTACACATTATGAATGCATGTTTTCTCATTAGTCCCTACTGTCTCCATATAAACCCACATGTTGAAATGTAATTGCCTGCCCTACACTGTGTCATCAACGCAATTGATTGCAATTGACTCTTTTTGTAAGAAAAGAGCGAGTATATTCATTCAACACACACACTCTTATCGGCTAATACAGGAGGTACAGTATATGCTATTTGACAGCTCTGACTGGCTCAATTGACGCGTCAATCAAAGTGGCCATTTTAAGCGCATGGCTATGTTTACATGTGTTCTCACTGAAGCTAGGAAAATTACTTCTCTTATACTTCTTCATTATAGTTGAGTGGTTTAAACAGTGTTTTTGAGAACGAGTATTCGAATACTCGTTCAGAAATACCATCAAGTATTCGAAACCTGTAAAATGGTATTCGGGACAGCCCTAGAAGTAAAGTCACTTAATACAGCTTATTGGAAAGTGCGTTGCACTATCCACACAATCCAGTCTTTTCTCTTTTCAGTCCTCTCATGACGAATATTCATGATTTAACTCAAATGGTATTTGTGGAAATATGTTAATCTTTGCGATCCAAAGTTTTTAATTTATTTTTAATTAGATAGATAATGTAAGTAACGGGTATTACGTTGGTAAAGTGGAGTGATACATGCATCCTGTAGTAAAAAGTTCCAGTGCGCTAGACTGAATATTAGCACTCATGGATGGATGGATGGATGGAATGCCTCTTGACCAATCAAATTACTTGGTCGGAACTAACTGTTGTATAATGATAAGCAAATTAGCAATAACTCCTTTGTGTTTGCAACATAATGAACCACGCTGCATTTTGACTGTTTGACAGAGCAAATCCGGAACAAAAGATGATATTCTGTGCTGTGGCATCGTATGTAGGGGAAGGCGTGGGGTGTGTGTGTGGGGGGGACATCTAATTTGGAATTCTCAGTTCCCCCGTAATGCATTGTGGGTTGGATCACGCATCTTGCCGAATGAAATTTCACTTTTTGATTGTGAGTGTTGTCAATGAAAGCCCACCAATTTGCTCCAAGAGAGAACCACTACCTTGTCAGACCAGGAAGCGATAAATAGCACTACAATGGGCACGATTGAACCCTGTTGTCTGAGGATCAGAGTCTCGAAATCACACCTGACAATTCAAACACTCAGTTACACATACACACCTACAGTATATACCGCACACACACAAACACACTTTCTCTCCCCGTCTCACTCCTGGGAGGGTGTGTTGTGTGGTGTGGTGTGGTGTGGTGGTGTGTGTGTGTGTGTGAGAGTGGGATGGGGAGGGGAGGGGGGGGGGGGGTTGTGCTGCCTTATTAATGAGTTCCACACATAAAACGTATCCCGTGTCACTCGTCAAACAGGGCTGTTTTTGAACTGCCTCTGCACATGTTGAGAAATGATTCTCTTTCATAAGGACAAGACACAATCAGCCACCACAGAGGGCTGTCAGCTGACCTCTCCTTGGCGCCTCAATATATACCGTATGTAATGTGTAAGAACTCGGGACGCCTGCTGGGAAAAATGCAGCGGCGCAGGCCAATGATATTATTCCACCCTGCGTAATGAGTATTTGCAGGAGAGACTGTGCAGGCGCACGTGTGTGTGTGTGTGTGTGCATGTGCGTGCTTGTGTCACGGATTGCACGTGGCGGAGAAAGCTGCGCGGCGATTAATTTCATTGATTAAATGCAATGTTTTGAGTAAATACACGCAGGTGTGAACCACAAATGAATTGAACTGATCAATGAAAATAGATTTCTCGTGAATAAAGAAGGAGTCCAGCTGAGTTAAGGCTCCACACACGCCTGCTAAGGCCAGCCAGATAGCTGTCACATGACATATGGCTCAAGAGGATCACGCACACACACACATAGACCTCACAATGCAGATTGTACACACCACAGTACAACCATCCCCGAAGTACCATATCATTTGTGAGGGAATACACACACACACACACACACACACACACACACCTAAACTAGCACACGCAAATGAGCCGTATAATGCCACACACACTTTACTGAAACCATGCAGACACATTGCTCGCGTTGGTTTAGATGCTCAGACATGCACACACATGCACACACACACACACACACATGCAGTGCACATGTGCACATTTTCACATTCGCACGCACACACACACACACACACACACACACACACACACACACACACAGAGCCACCGTGTGATCTTGTCTGTGCCTTCCCGGACTGGAACAAATAATAGGGAGGAAGTTTATTGAAGCTCTCCCTGTCAGTGACACTGTGTCAGGCATGCATCTCCCTCCACCAAACACACACCTTTGCTCTCGCCTTAATAAAACAGCATAGGGAACAAGGCCTTTGAATAATAAATACTCCAAAGTTTTCACACAACTCCGGCAAGAGATATCCGCCCCGGCCAAACAATGTTGATGTGCCGAGAGGGAGAGGAGCCAGAATGAATACCAGATGCGTGTTCAGAGACAAGACACAACACAGGACAGGACAACGGCTACCGGGGGGCTGCCAGCGTCGGGGAGATGAGCCGGGCCTGCAGAGCAGCGAGCCGCCGGTGGGTTGAGGACTTCAAAACCCCCACACACACTTTCTCCTCCCCCCTACCCCCCCCATGTGTACACCCAGACTCGCTGACATCCCTGTAGAGTGTGGCACAAGTGCAACACAAGCAAAAAGTTGTGAGTGCATTTCGTCTTGTGAGCGTGGGGGCGGGGGGTTGTTGGGGTGCATGGGGAGGTGGGTATTTACACAATAGAGACCATGATGGACGTTTGACAAAACCTTGTAATTTATTTTTTCTTATTTTTTTCTTAGTGTTCTGTTTTTTTCTTCCTCTTAACTTTCCACTGACGGCTGAGTTGGGAGCCAGGCCGAGCGTTTCACTACGGGGGACATGGTTTTCAACACATCCTCCCCCCGCTCAAACTTTCCCCAGCTACCCAAACAAACCCCAAAATAATGGCCGTCAGCAAGCGTGCGGTGTCACTTTTCAGTCCGTCGGCACTGAGTTCCTCGGGCGCGCATCCGTGTGGCAGGTCGCCAAAGGAGATGCATTGCATCCTGCGCGTTATTAAGACTCAAGCCTTCAGACGTGCGGGACAATAACAATGATGGAGAGGGGGAGGGGGAGCTTGGCGAGCAGGGGCCAGGGTGGGCCTCTATACGTCACTCGGTTTGACGGCGGCATGGGGACCGAGGGGACGGTTTGAACAGCGTTGGGGGGGCCATTGTAATAGTTGATGTGTCCATCGTCGTCGGATATTTAATCCTGCAGGTTTCCGCGGCCCTGGACGGACGGTGACAGAAAATCATTAGCCACCACGGGCTGTTAGCCGTCACTGGAGTGATTGAACAGGCAGCGAGCCGTGCCGTTTTGTGCGGCAGTTAAGTTCCTGGCTTTAACCCCCCCCCCCCCCCCCCATCCCTCCCACCCCACGGCAGAGGCCCATCTAGAGGCCTGATGATGAAGCAGATTTGGCGGATGGCTGCCTTCCTCCGCCCTATAGGAGGGACGGGGCCTGCCATGTCCCACAAGGCGAGCGGAGGGGTTAAGGCTGGCATATAGCGGGTCTGCTTCAGACACGACTGACTTGTCTTTAAGTGGACGTTGATGGTGAGCGTGGTGGACACTCTGGAGACATTGATAACTCAGTTACTTATACTGTACATTTATTGACTGGTTTTGCTGTGAATGGGATTCACGGATTGACTGAAAGCTAAGCAAAAAAACAGGTCTTGACAAGTCTTGTTAGAAAATACACACATTGTAATGGAACAGTAGAGCAGGTGTTATGGGTTCCAGACCCAGAATGGATCTTCCTGTAAGCATTTTTTATCTGGTGCCTAACCCCTACCTGTAACATCCAGAATAGTAATATTGTACTCAATTTAAGTCACTTTGGGCAAAATGTCTGTTAAATTACTCAATTATATTTAGGCTTTATATGCCTATTCATATTTTTCTCCCATCCACAATGCAAAGGCTTTGTATATAACAGTAAACACTATTCATAAAGACACAGAAAACACCAGACTCTCTAGTGTGCCTATAAAAGCATAATGCCATGCATTCCATGCTGATAAAACTGATGTGTGATTTTGTAATTGAATAATGATGCCGTATAGCCTCCCTCTATTTACACACCTGCCAAGTGGGGGTGAGTACTACATATTGTTTTGCCATGTACTGTATGTGAGGAAGACAAGAGCTGGCCTCTGCTACGGTACCTGATGAAATTCCAACCTATCCCCCTGTGGCCTCTCAGTTCCACAGCTTGACACATTCTGTCACTGACTTGAGGGTTTTCTGGTGGTGGTGTTGTTGTACAACCGCACTACACATTTATTATCGTCACAAGCGTTTGACCCAACTCCATCTTTTTTTTTTTAATTATTATTATTATTAAATGCATGAAAGAGGGGAAAAGCAAGGAGGAAAGGAACTTGTCAAATTATAAATTAAGCCACCGCTTCAATTATTTGCTTGGTTTGATAATAAAGTGGTTAATTTTTGAACAAGGTTAATTACAAGAGGGTTAATGATATTCTAATAAAAAGCAGGAACTCATCCGATTTTACACCGACCAAATATTTTTGTCAATTAAATGTTAATTGTTAATACATATCTTGCAGTTTCAGGGGAACACAGGCTGAGGCCATGTGTTGGAAAGACACATTTGAATAGATTATTGCAGACGACGACCTTTAAACTGAGGCAATTTGAGTCTCACTGTTTTAGAGAGGTGGCCAAATGATTTCATTAAGTAGTGCAGATACTTTTTCACACATATTGGATGCCTCGAGTATACACAACAGGAGGACACAGAACAATATTAGTGTGTAGCACCCAATTTCCCCCTCAAATAAACCTTTAAATCCCTGTTCAAATTAGTTGTTTACTTATTCAGTAAGATACTGGAATGTTATAGCCACATTTGGCAAAGCCATGTAATACCACCCTGATCCTGTTTGCTCACAGTTTGTTTCACTTCACTAGAAACCCTTGATTGAAGAGTGCCCGTGTCCCGGCACGAGAAACACCACACTGCAAAAACTAACATTTAACATTTAGTGAGATAAACTTGTTTTTATATTTAAAATCTACTTGGACTTGTTTATATTATAAATGGCTTATCTAGTGACTTAAAATAAGTAAATCTGCAATTAATTTAAGAAATATTATCAAGAGAATTTCACTTACTGCTCTGGCAGCCACAATTGCTTGTTTTAACTAATATATTTGCACTTATATTTGATAGGGCATTTTTTGCAGTGCATTTGGGTGCAGGTTGTGCACACATTACTATCAAATCTCTCATTTTAAAAAGGGTTATCCAATTTGTGTCTGTTTGAAATGACGACTTGTGGCATAATGTATACATCCTACAGTCTACAGTCCATCCAATATGAAACACCTAAAAGGCAAGCTAAGCTTGTCTGTGTGTCCATGTTATGGCCAAATAAACACACGTCTACCGTGGTGGATAACAAAGTTGTATCTCAGTTCACCTCAGGACGTGTTGATCCAATTGGATTTAACAGCTGAAGTTACTGAGAGAGCTTTTACCTGGCCTCACCTGGACTGTGTGTGTGTGTGTGTTATACAAACAAGAGGCACGTAAGCGGATGCTATCACTCATTCGCTGTAGAGGAGGCATGATTACTAGGCCCTGGCTGATCCTCCAGCTCTCTCTCCTCTATTCCTCCCTCATCCATCTCCCGTCTCTCTCTCTCTCTCTCTCTCTCTCTCTCTCTCTCTCTCTCTCTCTCTCTCTCTC
>JAODUH010000016.1:413485-437407 GCA_027564835.1 Typhlichthys subterraneus
CTCTCTCTCTCTCTCTCTCTCTCTCTCTCTCTCTCTCTCTCTCTCTCTCTCTCTCTCTCTCTCTCTCTCTCTGTCAGGGTTTTCATGTTGTCAGAGTGGTTTATTTACTCCTGTAGATCAGCGCCTGTCTCAGTAATAGCTCTCCAGCAGCCTGATAAATAAAGCTGTTTGTCTTTTTACAGGACCCGGGGTGCTTACCGTAAATGCCTCCTCATCCCCCCGCCATTTATCAGACGACAGACGCACCCGCGCTAGGCGGGGGTTTAGCCTGCGGCTCTTCTCAACAGGCCTATTGGATTTCTTAGTATACAGTAGTGTCTGGTACTGGCGCTTCCTTGGATGGCTGCTACATTTTTTAACTGATAAAGTTTGCATGTGCACAGCGGCATTTCAGGGATGTAAAGCCACAATCCAAACCCCCACCCCAACAAAAAAGAATAGCTGTGTGATTTTCACATAAATGTATCACTATACAGACTAGTGTGAATGCTGTTATCTCAGAACCTTGTCTGAGTGTGACCAAATTAGCACAGGGCCATCCCATTTGGACCGGTTAGTTGAGCTAACTAATGAGCCATCTTCTGTACTACCATAAATGTCTAGCCTCTCCTCATCAAGTTAGCTTGATTGACAGGCACCGTCAAGGATAAGTCATCAAGAGGCGGGATTTGCAATGCTCACGTCATAGGATGTAGCAAATGGATGGATGGATGGATGGATGCATTATGAGAAGTACAAATGACAATGATGACCTTATCTTGAATGTATTATGCTTCACACTGTGGGTTTAAATCATGAAGCAAAATGATCAAGTCTACATTTTAAACTTCATTAATGATAAGACAAGGCTTACAGTCCAAACTTTCAGCAGTAGTTCAAGTGACAAGTCGGGATAAGCCTAATGGAAAATACACATACAATTAGAGCTACGAGGCTTCAGTAGCACTTATAAAGTGGACGTTTTGGTGAGGCTCTGGCAGTAGTAAATAATGAATCAAAGTAACAAAAAATAGTTAAATCGCTGTTAGTTTTTTTTATAAATATGTTTCTGGTTCACTAAGGTTGGCAACGGTAAGCATCATAAAGTTTGACTGTGCCCCTGTGAAGCGGCTGCGCTTATAGAGTGACTTGAATCGATCTGAGTCGAAGGATTTAATCTCCCCTTGTTAGAGGGACACAGGGCAGGGGAATGGTGGAGACATTTTTAAGGAGGCTAAAATATTCCCATCATAGCCAGGCAGTGTCCTTTTATGCTCTATCCAACAAAAGTTCATATTGACATGCTTGGCTTAAAACCACCTTGTTAACAAAAAATGAAGGTGCAAAAGAATTGCACTCTGTAGAAACCCTGACACCGCTTCGGCACGCGTACTTGAAATATTATTTTTCAAACACTTGTCTTTCCTTTACTATAATAGATGTCAGTTTGCTCTGATGTAGCTCAAGAAGGGGGTGGGTGGGGGGGGGGAACGCACGTTCAGTATCACTCTTTTCGTATTTGAAGCTATCACTCAATAGCAGATCTGTGTTGCTGCACATCAAACAGGGGGAGACGTTCGCGGCATCACCTGCAGAGTGCTCCAACGGGATGAAGTAAAATATCTTCAAATCACTTGTCCAAGACATTTCCCCCTATTAAGGCTGCCTTCCTCTGCGTGGGGGTTAAGACCGAGATGAGCCCGACTGAGCGGTAGAGCTGCGAGACCACGCGGCCAGCTTGTGTCCATGCCAACGCCCTTGACCATGGCATGCCATTTAAGAACATCTGAAGAGGAGAAACGGGTTAGACAGGTGACCAGCAGACAGACAGACAGACTGTTTCTGTTAAAGGTGTCACACATAATAAATATTAATCATTAAACTGTAGTGACTAGTCATTATATTATTCAGATAATACATACAGTACATGTATTTTAAATTCTACATTACATTCAAAGTAAACAGGGCATTGCTTATTTGTAAGGTGTATTATACATATTTTTTTTTTAATGTTTATCAATTTATTCCGATTTAAAATGTCATTATGTAAATAAATACAATTATTACAGAGAAGACAAATATACAAAAACTGTTAATATTGGCAATGACATTTCTATTGTACAGTAAATATAATTCTACAGTATATACACAATTCTTAATATAAAACAGGTCATATATATTTAGCATAATTATGAATGAACAGTAAGTAAACTAACTGTAAGTAATTGTGTTATGCTTTAATTAAAGACAAATATACTGTAACCTACTGGGGTGTGTGTGTGTTTTGTGTGTGTATGTGTGTGTATTAGGTGCACATGCTGTAACAACACTGACTTATTTAGAAATGTGCGTGTCTGTGTGTGTGTGTGTGTGTGTGTGTGTGTGTGTGCATTCAAGTGTGCGTGTGTGTGTGTGTGTGTGTGTGTGTGTGTGTTGTAATCTCAGCAGATCATGTTTTCCAGGCCTCAGATGAGGCAAAGCAGCTTTGGCAGTGGGCCGTTTCATCTCAGACACTGGGGCCCAAAACAAAGAGAAAATGATTGATTGGATGATGAATTATTTAGAGGTGGAGGGCCGAGGAATGAACCAGCCACGCTGGAGAGAGAGAGACAGAGAGAGAGAGAGAGAGAGATGTTATCCCCTCTCTCTCTCCTCCCATATAGAAGATAGGCATGCAGCTGAAAACATTCCCCTAATTGTACTAATGCACGTCACCGCAAATTTGCCCAAATAAAATATTGATGCGGACGCAGAGATGGGGCCGTGTCACGCCTTGTGCTCATGGAAACGGAGCGCCGTGCACTCAGGCATCCGTAGGACGTTTGAACCCTACACTGCTGGACCGATGCAGAGAGGTCAGCAAATGGTCTGTCGCAGGCTGTACGTCAACTGTGCGTTGTACCCTACCAAAGTTCCCCAAGAAGAAATCCCTGGAAAGATTTAGATAAACCCAACAAATGAGTCTCAAATGCAACACATAGAAGCATCTTAATTCTTAAAATGCGTGTGTGTGTGTGTGTGTAATATCTATGTACAGTATGAGAGGAATTGCAGACTCAATATTCAATACGCGATACTCAATCTCTCCACAGGGGGCACTGATGTGATATGCGAGAGAGAGGCAGGTGAAGAGCAAGAGACATGAAACAAGGGGAGGAGAGGAAATGAGCAGGAAGAGAGGAGAGAGATGGCAGGGAGGGAGGGGAGAGATGCAATGAGGCGAGGCCAAGGGGATGAACGGAACGTAACTCTCCTTCTTTCTTTTTTCTTTCAATATCCCCCTCCTCATGAAATTTCATTTGGATTGTAAATGTTCTGTAATTTACCACCATAAATGTGTAATGTGCCCCTGAATCCAATGACATTGTGCTGGCTAATCAACTCATTTGAAAATGAATATAGATCTATTAAAGGGAAGCCCGCATTTTGCCTTCGTTAAGACTGGCATGCTGTCAAACACTGAACACTTCCTAAAACTGGCTCTTTTTAGAGGGGAGAGAGAGGACTCTTTTGGAGGGAAAAAAAAATCCACTTATCTAATTTCTTCCTTAAATACAAATGATGAGGGAGATTAAGTGCTTGCGCTAAACTTTGATTTGTTTTGTCATTAGGAATCTGATACGTAATCGACTTAAGGGGGAAAAAAGACTCATTTAAAAGCTAATTTAAAAAATAAATAAGACGAGAGGGAAAGTTAATGACACTTCATTTCCAGCTAGGAAAAAATTTGCGGAATTAAAGCCGTGAATTTTAAAGCGCCGCTCGTTCCCGCGACAGACGGCTTCACGGAATCGCTCCAAAAACACACAATAACAGACACACCAGGATTACAGCTTCTTATCTATGGGAGACGGGCCCTGAGGCTCTACCTACAAACACTTAATCAAAAACCAAGTTCAACTCATGGCATAGAGAGACTCTTAGAAATAGCAACTAACGGAGGGAGTACGGCATGCAAATTGCAAATGTCTGCGAGTGAGTGTGTGTGTGTGTGTGTGTGTACATACAATATGCGTATGTGTGTAATTTACCCTCTGGTAAGACCAAATGAGTTTCTCTGAGAGTGAATACAGTTCACAGAGTTATGAGGGAGCAGCACATATTAGTTGTCGGCAAAGGACATTTTCACAAGCGTAGCAGTGGACATCCAAAACAGATGAAGACACCTGAGATGTCTTGCAACTAGCAATTGTTAAGAGACAGTAAATTAATTATTATATCTTTCTGTAATCCTGGTATCATTTATGTAAACGTGTGCATGTTTTTGCATTCTCACCTTTGTGTGTAAAAAGGCAAAATGCTTCAGGATGTACTGTATGACAGATTCTTCTGTGATCTCCAAACACACACTGCAATCGCTGTGCATCTGATATTGAAATTAGACCGCATTTATATAGAACGTTTCCAACCTTCTGGCCACTCAAGGCACTTTACAGTAGCCTCGCATTCACCCATTCACCCACTCACGCACAAACACACACACACAACATGCATCTAACCCCCTGGAACGGTTAAGGTTAGGTGTCTTGCTCAGGGACACCTTGACAGTTGTTGAGGAGTTAGCGGGGTTCAAACCAGCGACTTCTTCTACCCACTATGTAATGCAATATCAATGTTTTGAAGTCACATTCTATCCTTAGATACCTCTAGCTGGACATGGTGTTGTTCTGATAGAAACATTTAATACAAAAGAACACTAGACCATCCTCTCTCTCTCTCTCCCTCTCTCTCTCTCCCCCCCAGCCCTGAGAGCAGAAAATGGAAGTAATTTATCAGGTCTGACGGCAGCCGCTGGTGTACTGTTCTACGGTGGTGTGGGCGTGTGCGGTTGTGGTCTGGCCCAGACGTGAGGCTTTAGGCTCGCTCCCTGTCGTGAGGTCATCATAATTAAGCCTTGCCACCAGAGCTGTGAGCTCCCAGTGTCTTTCTCGTCCTCAGAAGTCATTCTTTAGCACCATTTGCTTATGAGATCATACAAAAAGTCTCATCCCACACCAAATATTAGGCTCCATCTGTGAATATTGATTTTTTTTTTAAGGGCTTGGAATGACTTGGATTCTTTCCCCCTTTAACTTTCTCTGTGATTACTTTGTGGAAATAGAATATTAGACTTTGGGTGATTGCTGTAAGGGGAAGCTCTCAGCTGGACTAAACACCTTTTTGATTGCCAATCTAGAGTCCCAAACCTGCTCATTCCTACTGCAATGTGTGGGCATGGGGATGGGAGATGACAGATAATACATTTACTTAATATATATGCCATACAACTTTCTTTTTCTTTTCTGGCGCATTCACTTTGAACTTTCATTTATTGTTTATCCCTTTGTCTTTCTACTGTACTGTACTAAGTCATACCAGGAGTACTGACATCTCTGCCATGATGCTATAAAAAGATATTCTACACAAAGGTGATGTTGTCATGATTACATTCCTATTTATGTTCGTCCATCAGGATGTACTGTATGACAGATTCTTCTGCGATCTCCAAACAGAAACTGTAAGTGTACTTACAGTTTGTGCATTTACTGTATATAGAACTTTTCCAACCTTTTGGCCACTCAAAGCGCTTTACAGTAGCCTCGCATTCACCTATTCACCCACTCACGCATACACACACACAATCACATGCATCTAACCCCCTGGAGCGGTTAAGGTTAGGTGTCTTGCTCAGGGACACCTCGACAGTTAGTGAGGAGTTAGCGGGGTTCAAACCAGCGACTTCTTCTACCCACTATGTAATGCAAAATCTATGTTTTGAAGTCACATTCTATCTTTAGATACCTCTAGCTGGACATGGTGTTGTTCTGATAGAAATATTTATTATTCACCCAGTTGACTGTCATTATATCTTGGGGATTCCTACATTGGATGTGGCTTGCATTGCAAGCAATGGATGGATTACCTATCAATAATATTGTTGGCTATAAAAAGTGGTAAATTCAGTGAGTTTGGTCCGTGCTTCATCTACACAGTATCGCTGTGATCCCAGCTGCTGTGGATGCAGACCCCACTGTGTTCCTCTCACGGTTGCTCTCCTTAGCATATGTTGGGTCTAATCTGCTCCCAGAATTGTGAGCGAGCCTCACTGGACAGCCTATTAGGGTGCAGTATGCTGCGTACATGTCTCCCACAGTTCAGTGTCAGGACAGAGAACACATTGTTAATAGAGACACTATCATGGGGTGTATGGGAAATAAGATCTGGTCTTAAAATGGAAAGAGGTTTTTATTAGAATTTTGCCTCAGTGCCATGGGGTTATTTTGAGTCATATTGTTGGGAAGCAAATGGACAAACGTTTGGAGAAAGCCTGCGCACATTCACATCTCCACACCACCACATTGTTGTACAGTACAGTATGTGGGGTTTTGAGGCCTAATACGCCTATTTTAATTGTACCTCAAACACAACTTGTGTGCAAACATCACAGACAGCATTATTAAGGAACATTGGATATTTTAAGACCTACATTACTGTACCACTGTTGCTGTTATCACACAATCAATACAAATGGTGTATTCATGTGTACAGTACATACTGTATGTACAATGCAGTGGCACCATGTGTAGTCCATACACGTCTTATCAGTCAACCCCTGTGCATATTGTATTGTGGATAATTGATAGTGTACAGTATGTATGTCTCTATTGGTATTACATTTCTATTTAGTGTACTTTGTGTATTCTCTACCTATTATATTATGTATATAGACCAGTGGAGAATGACAAGAGTGTGTTAGTTTGTTTCATTTCTGTACACTGTGACACTTACATACACATTATAATTACACACAGACCACGCAGTAATAGTTTCCCTCCCCATGACCGCATTGACTGGGAGCAGTGTTGCTACCACCAGGAAAGAATAACCACCAGATGACGCAGAAGCCTATTAGCCCGGCTATAATAATATAATAAGTCGACCCTAATTACATCTCACGTCCTATCTGTTAGAACAACATGTGTGATGCCAATTTGAAGAGTTTGCTGTAGAACCTCTGGTATATTACATTCAAGGACAGGAAAATAGCCAAATGGCGTACTCTGCATTCTTTGTTGTATTCTACACAAGAGTACAACAGCAAATAGCTAATACATGTATGCTTTAAAACATTAATTTACAGTGTCCCGAAGACTACTAGCACTTTTCAGTGTTTAGATATTTGTAATGTGATGAACATTGTCACCGCACAATTCATTTTGCAGGATTAACATACAGTATATTTATTGTGTGTGTGTGTGTTTTATTCTAGTTTTGCATTTTAAATTCTGCTCACTTCCCTGACAGGTGACTGAGCTGCATTCTAACTAGCAGCGTAGAGTGGCGTGTCTAAGAACAAGCAAACAGCCAAACTGGAGTGCCTGCAGTCCTTCAGCACTGCATCCTTGTTCCTTCGAGTGTTGGACAGAGCAGGGAGAGAAAAGGGACCGGCCTGCGAAGAATGCAAACGAAGCCTTCGGTGGTTCGACTTGTCACTCACTGCTCAACAATGAAATACATCTGAAGGGACACACATCAATTTCTGTCGCGAGATACCCGTGCGGTTGATCAGATTTTAGTCTTTTATCACGTTTCAAAGACCAACAATGAGCTGATGCAGAGATTTGGTGGTCAGCGAGCGCTGTAACACTCGAGAAGTGTACCTATTTGAATATATATTCAAATGGCAGAACCATAACTGAGAATATGAGATGATAAAGGGTAGTGTGACGAGAGAGCGAGAGCGAGAGAGAGAGAGAGAGAGAGAGGGTAATGCTTTGGGGATTCCATGCGTCGTGTCTTGTTGTTTAGAGTGCATTACCAGCCACTGACACAGTTCTGGTTTTCTTGTTGTCGGGGAACGTGTCCCGAGGCGATAATAGCAGCAGGCCCCTCCCCAATTCCTCTTCGGGGCCTAATTTTCCATCAGCAAAGCGTGAAATCGACAAGAGAATGGCATACAAGAATCTCTCTGTGCCAGCAACACGCACAACCAAGTCTTGGCCTTTAAATACACTTGAAGTTACTCTTTGTTAGGAGGTCAAGTGGAGGTCAAGTCGCTTTGACAGTCGCTGAAGGTAACGCATGGACTGACAGTGTTGTTACCAGGCATCCGACTCATAAGATGAACAATATGTATCTCATTCAACGAGGAATCGCAGCGGGAAAAAGAAAAGAGTAAAAACCTCACAGTCCACGAGGAAAACTGTGCTCGGTGAGAACAGGCCCTAAGGCAGTCCCTAATAAGAATTTGCTAATTGTCATGTGACCTCTATGCTCACTGCTGTTTTGTTTGCTAGCCAATCGAGAATCTCACAGGGGCTGTGAACATGAATCAGAATACTGTAGGTTGTAATTTTAGACGTCAGATACTGTAATAAAACCTTGTTTACATTTCTATGACCCCCAGGCGTGAATAGTGTAACTACCCCACATTCATGGATGCAAACTGGCAGCGTGATACACTAATTGTTTACACAAAACAATTTCTTTGGAATTCATTTGGTTATAGTGCCGTGCAACCAACAACTAAGACCAAAAAAACAACAACAAAGTATTGAATAAACTGCAGCAAGAAAAGGCATCCAGAGAGAGATGCTACGATGTCTGTCTCTGTATCAAAATAAGACAAATGAAAGCACAGCAGAAAAAAGAAAATGCCCCTTTTAAAAGAGGTTCTGATCTTTCAAGTGGGGCCAACTGTCTCTTTTTCTAGAAAGGATAAGGCGCTGTCATCCAAGCAAAGGCACTTGCTTGGCTTTGCTGAACCCATGCGCCCATTGTGCACACACGTACACAAACACACACACACACACAGAAAGACAAGCCTTTTTATTAGGACAGTAACATTGACACACACTTCAGAGGGTGGAAAACTGTGTCTTACTCTCAAACACACACATATGAGCAAAAGAAAAGGCGAGCAAGCTCTCGCAGCTCTGACTGACATAGAGGTCCTGCAATATAGATGACAAGAACAAAGCTCTCCATAACAAACTCCAGTCATATTGAGACAATTTCCTCTTCAATAATGAATCGCCATCAGCATCGGGCGTCAACACTGGCTGACACACATTGGTTTGTGTGTGTGTGGTTGAAAATGTATCTATCCTCTGTGAGAACAAAACTTCTATATTTAATCTGTAGTGAGAACAAGCACGCATGCTAAGACAAAAAACAAAATGTGGATGGCAAGCGGAGGCTTTCTGTGGCATGCAAATCACATCTGGAACGACAAACTAGGGCGGGCAGATCCTCCACATGTGCGTGATTGACAGGACTTCTAAATTGTGTGGATTATAAATATTTATAATTGATTTAATGTGGCCTGTGTTTTCCCCCGTATTTATTTTAGAGAGAAAATCAACTGAAAAATTAATTAATTAAAAAGTTAAAGCTTAATTCTTGCGCAACCCCACAAACCATGTCATACGTCACTCTCTGCATATGAAATTCATGTTCATTGTGTACTCATTTCGGTGCCACAAACAAACAAAATCTACATTATACGTTTTATAGCTAAAAACTAAAATAATGTGTGTTTTAACTCTGTATAGAATTATCTGATACTTACACACGTCACGTGCCAGGTAAACTACACTAAACAGAACGCATTTTGTCAGAACATTTAATACTAATGAGGAACAGATTTGCAAAAAATAAGAACAGATATGCATTTTCTTGAACTAGATCACTGGAATCTTTGCTGAAAGGAACCGAGTGCATGGCGATTTAATATATATTATATATTTTCACTTTGGTGCTCTGAGACGAACGTACAGTAAGAAGATCACTCATCGTACATTATGACATGAGGTAGGCTACCGTTAGCTACATTAAACATGCTTAAAATGCCTAAAGGAAAAGTTTCAAAACAGATGCACCAATCTGTTTGCATATACCAACTCTTGTTCATCTGAAGGCTAAATTCATCTTAAAAGACAAAGTTACATGGCTTATTGTTATCAATAAGTCCTGTTAAATGGACATTGCCTTGTAAAAGTGTAAACATGACAAATGCCAGCGCTGGCGGCTAAGGAACCGTCAACAAATTACTATGATGAGTGACGAACGCTGGCGGTTTAGGAACAGTCAACAAATTATTGTGAATCATAATAATTTGAATAATAATGAACAGCAATGAACAAATGACTACGAACCGGTTCAGGCACAGATTAGGAACCAGAACCGTTTAATAGTATCGATTTGGAACCGGAATCGTAAAAAACCAAAACGATACCCTACTATAATATTGACACAGTTAACTAGCACTGTGTTTCAGACTTAACGTAAGTAAAGGCTGACTCTACGAGACTATATGTGGGTTTTCCTGGAGCTGTCAGTGTTTTACACAGTATGAAGCACCATAGAAGATCAAGGAAAGTGAGAGAGAGTAGATTGCTCCCTCCAGATCTAGATGAAACCAGCTACTGTATGTTGGGTCACAGGTTTTAAATCAATGGGCAGGCCATGCACTTTGTGGGAAGTTTGTGGGAAGTAACTGAATGTATATATTTGGTAGTGGATTGGGATAACTTTCGCATGGTACAGGGAGGTATACTTATACTGTTGGAAAGACCTACAGAACTTGATCTTAAAACTCCATTTACTGTGAATCATTAGCAAACATGTGTCATCGTGTAAGCCTGTTGTAAGATACAGGCCATGGTTAAACAGATGGCGTAAAGGGGAAAGGATGGTGTAGAGCTGGGAATAACCTAGCCTCTCAGAGATTAAAGTCGTTCTTTCTTAGACTGAATTGCACTACTGTATGTGTCTGTGTAACACGCTCTTTCAGCTGCACATCAAAAAAGGCCAACTGCAATAGAAAGACTAGCCAGCAGACCATGTGATCTAGCTCGGTATGTTCCTCCTGCCGGTGTCCAGACACACCAACTGCCCACATCTCATCAATTTTCCTCTTTGATTTCGATTTCAGTGCTGCATCGGTGAGAGTGGCAATACAAAGTTTTATATTGTTTTACGCTGTTTATATACTGTGTGTATGTATATATATATATATACACACACTGCATACTACTGTATATACACTGTACACACTGTATATTGTGTGTACTGTATGTCTACAGTGGTGAAAGTCTGAGTACAATGCCTCAATCTCTTCACATATTGATCTTTTTCATTCCCATTGTTTCATCATTCATCAAAACTGAACACATTCTTACTTACCTGGTGTCTTAACATAAGCCAAGGCAGTTGAATATAATCAAACAGTTACATTTCCTGCCTTACCTTACTGATATGTTTTTATAGTTGTAGTCCTGCTAACATTGGGTTTGCACTTAATATCCTTTCATTTTCAGGAATGGAATGAATGGAAGTAAATATTTTCATTGGTTGAGCAGATCTTTCTAGTGAACCCCACAGTGTGTATACAGTATATTCAGTGTCAGTGTTGGGCAGTAACTAGTAACATAGCTACTTTAATATTATGACTTTTTCCAGTAACTAGTAATAATAATAATAATAGTAATAATATAATAATACACTTTTTTTGTAAAGCATCTTTCATAAACAATGTGCAACTCAACGTGCTTTACAGTTAAAAACATATTATCAAAGGATGAAGGGAACAAATTAAATTAAACAAAAAGAAATAAGAAACAACGGAAAACTAGGTAAAAGCCATGAAAATAATAAAAACCATTATTGTATATACAACCCCCCCACACCCCATCCCCCGCTTTTGGTGGGATACTAACCCACCGGGACTCCAAACCAGGCAATAAGTGTACTTAATTACTTTTTGTAGTGTAATTAATTACTTTTTAGAAAACAGTAATAATATTACAACTAATACAAGTAATGCTGCAGTACTGCATTACAAGAACAATATTTCTGGTCCTATCAAACTTAGGGTAGGCTAATTGAGCCAACCTGTCCAATCATCTGGTTTGAGAGGCTGCAATATTCACTTTGGCTGATTGTTGACTCCTAAGGTTCATTATTGTTCGAATAAATAGGATTCAATTCTATAATGAGCTGCCTACACAGGGTGTAATTTTTCGGGAGGGGTGAGTCAGGGTAGTGATTGTGAAAGTAATATAGTAATGTAACTAGTAAAGTAACTAATTACTTTTAATACCCGGTAATAAGAAAAGTAATATTATTACTTTTTGAAGGATTAATAAGTAAATAGTAGCTTATTACTATTCTTGAGTAACTTGCCCAACACGATTCAGTATATTCACGTATATTCACAGTACTTGTGAAAAAGTCCTAACTGTAATCTAAAAAGTCAATGGTTATGTTTACTGGGCTGTTACAGTAAATACAAGTTATTTTCTTTTCATGGCAAACAAAAAACATTTATTTATTTTACAGTCTCAATAATGCAAATCCGCAATCCCACAGAGATTTGGGATTTAAAGTGAGCATGAAACACAAAACCCTTTAAGAAGATTACATTTTAAATCAAGCAGTCCATTTAAATTATTATGTGTGCGACAGGGGGCTCAGCACAATTAGCATGCCAGGCTAGTGTTGAAGCAATTAGGCAAAACAGACGGCTGGAGCACCCAGGCTAAGCATGAGAATAGCGGAAGGACAATATATTTCCATATTGTTCTCCAGTACAAGCGCGTGTGTGTGCGCGTTTTATTCCGAGGTTGTTTTTGCGTTTCAATTGTTTTGCAGAGTTCTCTGAGGGAAACAGGGGTTAATGGGAACTCAAAAGTGTTTACAGAGCTGCCATTTTGAAAATGTTCTTCATGCGTTGTGCGTATGAAGAAAATAAAAAAGAAGCTAAATAAGAAATGCTGTGTTTCTTGCAAAATAAAAACAAATGGGGGGAAAAGCACTGCTTGCTTAAGGGAATCACAAAAGCATTTTCTGGTAAACAAGCCCACAGCGCAAGCAAACACAGTGAAGTGCTGTAAAAACAACAAAAGAAAGAAAAAACACATTTTGGCAACTCTCTCAGGTGGAGCCATCAAAAGCTGTGTTCCCTTTTACAGCGACTTAGCGGAAAGGACCACCTGGAGACCTGAAGTGACATTCGTTTGAGTGTAAATTACCCAAACAAGCATGCCAGGGAATGGCAATTTGGTGTTTGATGTTACCCAGTGGGGATGCCTGTAGATGCTGCTAATTCCAGCAAGGAGCAGCACAATACCAACACCGCTAAACACAAACATGTGGCGTCGTGGAAACAAGGGCCCGTTGGGACATGAGGCAGCAACGTTGCTTGTGACTGTCACACACACAACACAAACAAGGATCGGCTGGAGACTCTAATGTGGCCGTTCTTATGGAATGTGTTTATTTACGTTTATTTCATTTTTTATGTTTCTATGTAAGTGCGCATAGGAGAAAATCACTTTTATATTGTATTTATTGAAGTGGTCCCCAACCCTGGTCCTGGAGACCCACTGTCCTGTATGCTATAGATGACTCCCTGCTCCAACACACCTGATTTACATGAATGGGTCATCAAGCTTCTGTAAAGATTGATAACAACAATATACTTATATAGATAGACACAGGGAAGAAAATGTCGGCTCGATCTTACAAAGTATTTGTAAGCACAAGATTCTAATTAAGGGTATCACCATATTGGCAAAGTGTCTCTTTTGCCGCATGCGCAGTACAAACAGATTACGTTGCAATCTGTGACGCTGGAGTTCCCGACCTCAAGCCTTGTGGATGTGCGGTGTATAGTACAGCAATAAATAACAGGAATTTTTGTTTTTGACTGTACTGTTATAATTGTAGGCATGTTTTGTTTATTATTTAGCATTTATACTAAATGTTGCATGATTATTTCCGTCATGACAAACAATCGTCCAAACTGGCTTTATTGACATTGTTAGAAAAAATAAATGTACATAATGCAGTACCACCCATCGCCACACGTCACGGCTGCTTCAAGCCTCTAGTAGTCAGTCCCTGCCCCACTGATAACAACCTATTCATTTATTCATTGTATTGCGCAATGATTGATATACTGTATGTTCACTATTGTGCATTGTTTACTATTGAGTAGATTAGTGTATTGCAGAGCTTACTTTTTAAGGGTTGTTAAAGAGGTTGTTACTTTCTCTGAATGCATCTACAAAGACCTTTGCAGACGCGATGGTGAATCCCAGAGTAAAGACTACGTATCCCATAAGCCCCATTGCCTTGTTGAAAAGAGCCACAGTTAATCTCTGGAGTGAATATGTCTGGTGTGTCTGCATTGAAGAGAACAGTTGAGAGACGTAGCCACCTTTCAGACTTTCTCACAAACTATATCTATTTACACAAATGCAAGATTTTGGTCATAATAATTTAAATCTGTATGCTAGTGTTTTCAATAGATGTAACCTAGTAGCAGGCGTTACAATGAAACGGGCATCTTTGTTAACAGTGTATAACAAAACAAGTCTAAAGGTAAAGGTGCTTTTATTGTCACATACACATAAATGTTGTTCATCATCTGCACTAAACCCATCCATCAAGGGAGAAGTGGGCAGCCGCTGTGCATCTTGCATCTGTTTTAAAGTTAATCAAATTCAATTTAGACCACTTGTTAAAATATGACCAACTATCATATGGGCTAAATCAATTAATCAACCAATCAATCAATCAATCAATCAATCAATACAATAGACAACTAGAGTCAATCCAAAAACATCAGTGCGACCAGTCTAAAAAGCACAATGTGTTTCCATGTGTTTCCTTCTTCCCTCCAGTTAAAGTGCATGACCTCGACTGCTTCAACATAAAAACACTTCTGGTGTGGCCGCCTGCACACGTGTATAGTATGCCCAGTGTCATATCCAGGAACTTTACAGTAAACATTACCTCACCGCTGAGACACATGGCACCATTTAATGTACACGCGCACGTGTTACACGCATTATACAGCTGCCTTATAGGTTAAACAACAGGAAACCGTACAAAAAAAATTGTACGGCCCAACTGGTCGATGAAATAACAGCACTGTTGTCATTACACAATGGATCATTGCTCGGGCAATTGCCTGCAAATGACATCTGCTCATATAATTATTGGTTCCCGCTTTCTCTATAAATAGCCTCCTCTGATACGCAACTCAATTAATTGAAATTTGGTTATAGTCTTACTCCTTAGAGATTGCGCTAGTTAGTCTCCTCTCCCCAATCCTGGATGTATGCCGTGCAGAACAATCCATCAGACCATGTAGCACCATATGGCCTGCGTGGCCTATGGGCTTTGTGAGAATGATGCACTTTATGGAGAGAGTCCAAAGAACACAAGCAAGTAAATCGCTAGTTTAAAGATAAAGTGATGTATCGCTCTCTCTGCGGTTACTGACTACATTTAAATAATTACTGTTGAAAACCTATCCCAAATGTTTGCAAAAAAAATAAAATAAAAATAAAAAAAGTAGGCTGTTAAATATGTAAACATTATGGCTTGGATATGGAAAAGTGCATTTTTGTGTCTAAACCATTGACCAACTAAGAGCACCACTGGCTTAATCTGTGGCTTGTGTGCTCCCTATCTTTGAAAGGGAGGGTTTTTGTAGTTTGTGGCGGGATATAGTTCCTGGGTAGAGGCAGGGTAGTGAACTATTTGAGAAAGCAACCCGTTCACCCTTTACAACATGTTTTGGTTACGCAATGCCAGCTTGAGAAACATACCGCTACGCTACACACCGCGTTTAAACAATAAACTAGCAAGTCTGTTTGGTTTTGTGAAGCACAAGTTAGTCTCAAGTACATAAGAATGAATCTAGTCCAAGGTATGCTCTGAACGCAGAAGAAGCTGACTTGTATACTTAGAGTGACACATTGCCATCCTTATTTTCAATACTATCCTGAACAAGACTGGTTTTGAAACAATAGAACTGCTAACAAAGCTTCCCACCTAGAATTGACTTGGGCATTAGTTTCTATTTACATACAGACCGAGTGCAATGCTATGAATTAGCATAATGTTTTGTGTAGCTGGCATGCTCAAGGGATCCACATTGTAACATACTGGGGCTTAATGAACTCTGACTTTTTATTTTATTTTCCACAGAGTAAATTAAGAAATGCATTATAGCTGTTAAACCAATCTTGAGGGAAATTGGAGCCTTCCACAGCAAAACTACGCTTGATAAGTAATAAATTACATGTTACACTTATTTGTTTTAATTCATGCTAATTTTGCCCAATTAATGTATCGCTGTAGTTCTAAGGGCAGCCACTGGAGATTTCATTATTTATTGTGTTGTGTGTGTGTGTTCGCTTATGTGTGTACTGTACACAGCAGAAGGGAACTGCTTGAAAATATGATCTTGTATTGTCTACGGTACTTGTATGTATACTACTGTAGTTTATTTGCATTCACATCTATTTGTATTAATGTGCATGTGTGTATGTGTGTCTGCTAAGACTGTAATGTTTTTTCTTCTTCTTCTTACAAAAGGCTGTAGTGTCCGCGCCACACACACACACACACAGAGCGGATTAGGCTTCCTTCCTCCACCCCCAGCCAGCGAGTATGGTGAGTCATTGTTTACAAGCCCCTGTGCTATCGGCCCGCACTGAGCAGCCTTTTCCATTCAACCACAGCTCCTGCATGCGTTGACATGACACCGAGGCCAGCCCTGAGCTTCCTGAGCTAGCCTATAGCTGCTGTCCTGCTAAAGAAATGCTGCTCACAACTCATGGGCCTAAATAGGCCGACAATATGTGCACACTAGGATATGTCACTGTAGACGTGTAAAAGGAGATGAAGAATGAAGAAGCCATTTTGGAGATATTTGAAAAACGATCACTTTCCCCTTTCGTGTTTTACAGTAAGCCGGTTGAATTTATGTATTATATAAACACACAAATGACTCGCAGACCTCGATTCACCTTTGTGAACGTCCCCTGAGAGCTGCTGCTAGAAAAGTTTACTGTTGAATTAGCCTTTTGTTTCATTCAGAGCAGAGAAAGGCCTAAACGCCCATAACCTGCACCGTATGTTATTTTTACTCAGTCTGCATGTCAATGCACTCTACCCAAAAACAGAAAATCGCTCTTAGTCAAGTTGTTATATTATATTTAGGCCTTCAATAAAGCAATGTACATGTATAAACATTGATTATTTAATCATTTGTCTGGTGGAGCTATAAATGTAGCATGTGTAACACAGCCCATATATAAATTGACATTCATTCTTTTACAGTATTTTGTATTTATATAGGGTCTATTGAAGGCTACATAACGCTTGAATGAGCAACACTTAACTTTCCAGATATTTTATACAATGTTTTCTTTTTTCAAAACATGCAAATTTCAAACATGCAATCATATTAAACCAATGGACTATTTTCCTGGGAGATTTACCTGAAGAAAAATAGTCCTGAATATAAGTTGTGGCCTAGTTAACTATCAGCCTTGTCTCAGAACTCTGGGAATTAGTCAACGCACATCCCAAAACCCCCCAACCCACACATACACATCCTCAAAGCACCCACTGACGTGTGTATCCTTGCTGCGCTGATATTAAAAAAAGCTTAATCGACGATGGGTTTTCAAGTAAATTAAAGAAAACAAAATCTCTGCGATTAGTCAATTAAGTGGCACATTAGCCTGGGACTTAATTAAAAGATAGTGGGGCATGGAGTCTTTAAGGATATACAAAGAGGCAGCGAGTGTGTTTAAACAGCAGATTGAACAAATGGCATGTATTAAAAACTTGACTCTGAGTCACTTGACACCTCGAGCTACATAAACAGTGTCAACTCCATGGGTTTCTTATGCAAATGCCCGGGATGAGCAAAGACTCTCCCAGCCTGGAATGTCAAAAATGCCTTTCTAAAAAACCAGGGGCTTAGCAGCAACGGTAACCACAACACAGAAAACACACCACTAACTCAAACCGCGTCGGAGGCTGCTTTGGTCTCTGGAATGGTAATTATCTGTGATTTATGAGGAGTTTTGAGTAAGGAATCTGCTATGAGCATCCTGTAGACATTAATGTACAAGACACTCACCTTATAAATACAGGGGTTCGATTGGTAGGTTTTGTTTCCTAGTCAAATATATTTATATAGCCTACAACTATTTCTGATTTATGTGTGTGTGTGTATGAGCATGCGTGATTGTGCATACAGAAGCACAGCATCAACCTCTCATTTGAAAAGGCATCTTTAATTAAACCTTTTGTTCTTCAAAATGAAAAAAAAAAAAAAAAAAAAAAAAAGAGGTGCCAAGCAAAGCAAACTGCAGTTATTGTGTCTGAGCTTTGAGACCGGAGATCTAGGTGCACTAAAACATCACAGTTCACTGCTCACGTTGCCATCTCGCCTTCACATCCTGCCCGGAACAATGCGACAGTTGACAGCTTGCACCCAGGATTCAACACGCTAAACTGAATTATTTCTGCCACGTGTTAATTTATTAACAACCTGTGCATGCTCTAATGTATCCCACATTTGCATATACATTTTTAACCTGCACGCCCGGAATCATCATGAATATTCTTATTGGATGGATGGGAATATTTCAAGCCCCCTTTTTTGTTGCCACGCACTTTTTGAAATTTTGAGGGATGGGGCAGAGAACAGAAAGGGGAGAGATACATAAATCTCACAGCATGTCCGCAGGGCACATACTCTATAAGGGCAGATATCAGCAGTTCATCACCTTGCAACATATGAGCAGTGGCATCTCAGATCTCCTCCTGCATGTTCACTGCCTCTCTCTCTCTCTCGCCCTCTCTCTCCATTAAAGAAGCATACACATCTTGAGAGGACTTCAAAGACCAGATGCTGTGTACACACTCCACAGACACTAAATAGCGGTGAACAAAAAGCAAGTCTGATTAATTATATGCTGAATACAACACATTTTGAGAATTTGACATCATTGTCTCTTCTTGTGTTACTGTTGATGCATTCCCGTTATATTGTAAAGATGTTTACAGTGTCAATTCTAATCTGGTTCTGGAGCATAACGGAACAGATATAGAAAACACACTACTGTACATAGAGGAAAATTACATCGATTTGTTGCTTTAAAACAGGCAACCCTCCAGACACAGTTTTATAGCAGATGCACCCGACTTGTAAAGAAAACAGCAATTTCCACCCATCTAACTCTTAGCACTATAAGGCAGTGAGAGAGAGAGGGGGACGGGGGAGAACTATTGACATCCAACTACTGTATCACACATACAGGTGTGTGTGCGCGCGTGCGTTCGGTTAAAACTGTCTTCTACCTCATTATTGTGTGTTATTTCATGATTCTTACAACACGTCACGACAAGACATTGATAAATGTACATTTTCAATCATTAAGTGGCAGCAGATGCTTGTTAAGTAAACATATTCTGCCCTATATACTGTATACCTAAAATATGGTATATGCCAATGTGGCATTTGTCTTACATTTTACAATGTAAATATTTATTGCTATCATTATCGTTTATCGCTATAAATGTTAATAGTATATATATCTCAGACAAATTTAACATATACTCATACTGATGTCACATTTATGTTTTATGAAAAGAAGCAGCATTATTCTAGCAAATTGTGTAGTTTGAAAAACACTCACACAAACACACACACGCACATCGTATTATCTCAAACCGCACCATGTTTATAGTAATGAGCGGCGGCACGAATAGAGATGCAATGCTCGATGTGTTTATCGCTGGCAGATGAAACAATTAGGTCAGTCTGACAGGAAAACAAATGTGTTGTAAAGGGAATTAATAAGCATTCTTCTGCTATGTTATGGTAAAGTCATGTCTTACAACCAAGTGTTCACTTACAAAGGCATAACAATAAACTGCATCTGACAAACAACTTAGACTGTTTGTTTTCATATGTGGAAAAAGGCCAGAATAGGCTTGCCTGGGAACTATGTGACCAACGTGCGCGCGCGCGTGCGTGCGTGCGTGCGTGCGTGCGTGTGTGTGTGTGTGTGTGTGCGTGTGTGTGTGTGTGTGCATTGACACATTTCTGCCCAGAAATATGGGTATGACTTGTGTGTTTGCTGGGATTACTGGAAGTGTGTGGGTGTGTGTGTGTTCCTGTTTGTGTGTGTCTCTGTTTGTGAACGCACAAGGCTTTTGTCTGTCACTCATGCTAACTCAATGTGAAGAGGCTAGTCGAAGCGGAAAGTTGAGTCCAATATATCTGCCACAGTGACTGTTATTATTAAGACCTCGATCCGCATGTGTTGTCTTTCTGCTTGGCGTAAGGTACATAAGCTACTGGGCACCAACCTCTCCTTCTTCCAGCCCTGAATGGTGAAATAATAAAAAATAAAAATGTATATTTATATATACTGTATATTATGTTTAATTGCATGAGGTGGTTTGCAGTCACACTGAAACCCCAGCGCACACAAAGGGTAACATTTTTGTCCTTGGCTATATTTTTATATTCAATGTGGACTGAATTTCTATGTTGGCTGTTTTATTATTATTAGCATTAGGGTAGTAATGCTAAATCAATAGCTTATTATGTACACGTTATACACAAAAAACATCGTAAATAATTTAAACATTCACAGAATCCAACGATTTTTTTTACCACAAACCACTACATCGCAAGTATCCATATCTATTACTATCACAGAACAACATGCTTGTCGACCAAGCTGTCAATCAAAGTGGAGCTTCAGACAGCCACGAGGCTCCTATGTACAGTAAGTGATGTTGACTAAACAATGCTTGCCAAAGCCGGGTAAACGCACAGTAAAAAAGGCATCCACGATCCCTGCGTCTACCTCAATGTTCCTGTATTTAAGATGTAGGTCCAGATGTTAACCATTGATTGTCTCACATACCCATACATATTATGACGAATACCAGAAGCACGAGGGAGATGTAATTGGAAACTATGTAAAATGATTGGAAAATACATCGGTTTGCCTGTTATTCTAGTCAGGAGAGTTGAGTGATGTCTTCTCCGGGACCAAATCCACAGACAGAAACTTTGAACTTGAACCGAGACCCCTCCCCATCCATGCCATCCATGCCTTCACGCTTCCACGGCAACGCCTCCAGATAACAAGGAGATTACATGTAGTCGGTGGCCTTTGTACAACAGGAAGGCTTTAGCAAAAGGGGGTCTTTAAATATTTAGAGTGTGAGTACAATGAGACGCTTCTTTCACCTGGAAATCATTTACATTTGATTGTAGTGAATCTGTTTTTAAGTTGATGCAAGTGTTGCACTTTGTACAAGAAAATACATGTTTTTGCCGGAGGGTGATACTTTCTTGAGGTGATGCTGAATAGGGAAAGAAGAATATAGAGCATGGCATAATTCTGGCAGATTTCAGATATACTGTAGCGTATGTACAGTATGTCACATCTAAGACGTGTTAAGCTATCAAGGAGGAACTATGCAAAAAAAAAAAAAGGTATTTTAGTATTCGGTTTTGATTCATTGTAGATATTATGCCACTTTATCGCTGTGATTTCCTTGACATTTCAAACGATCAACACAATGCTTAGGTATAGGCCAGCACTCTTGCTCTTGTATCAAAGGCCTACTACAACAAATCCATATGCCTGTAAAGCAGGCCCGTGTATTCAAAGGCTACTTGTCCACGTGCATTAATGAAAGGCGGCATTGGTGACAGACAAGCGTGTCTTACTGTAAGTGCGGACCCGTGAAATACCTTCATACTGTGCTGCACATCTTAACAGTCAGCCTTCAAGTCACACTATCATCGACGTCAAGCTGCTGTCTGCTGTACAGAGTGCAACACCAAATCATCATATAAGCACATTATGAACAATTAACAGCAAATATTGAGCATACAGTACTGCCCACACAATGAAAAGACACCTTCAGTGGCTGGTGTGAATAACATTCTCACACCAGATTCCTGTTTAAGGCATACTATTATTTAGGATCATTATTATCCTTTGTGATTATATACAATACAAAACACAGCAATAGTTCACAGATGCTGCAAGGCACTCGTAATGTCCCACAGTATCATTCAAGCATGGACAATAGCTAATATCTGCTCTTACGGTCCAATTAACAGCTATAACATAGGATTGAATAAAGGACAACAAATCACAAACAGCATGTTTTTTGCTGTGTAACAAAAAACACAGAGGTTCCATTGGAAGCCAATGAAAAACGCATAATGAAACTTGTCACATTACGTGATGTCCTTTTGTGTCGCTGTACAGCAATTACATATTAGCTATTAGACAATAATTACAACATGGCTGTAACCTCGTCAATAGAAAGCTCTAAGGTCCAATGCGTGATGTATTAAAAACGCAACATTTTACAGTTTTTCCTCTGCGCAAACTTTTTAATGAAGGAGGCACGTAAAATAGGCCGAGCTCTGATAAAAAGTAATTTTCTATTGGCAAATGTAAGCTTTACGCCGCTCAGTTGAGCATGGTAGAATCAGGGACGGATGGATAGATGAATAGAGGCCACAACCAAATTACTTTTTACATATTTCAAGAACAAATGACCTTGAGAGGACAGAACTGCAAAGACCCCCACCACCAGTGCAAACAAAGACAATAGCGTACTTCTAATTGTGACATTACCATCCGCAGCCCAGCCAGTGAACAGAGGGGGATTGATTAGAGGAGCAGAAAGGTGGACGACTTTGTGAAAAGGTCACTACACACTCTACCTTGAGTCTCCGTACCCTCTGTCGCTGCCACAAAAGTGGGGAAAAGAGTGAAAACAGGAGGGGAAAAAAAATTGTACAAAACTCCTTTGTGATTAAAGAGTCTGCACAGTGATATTTCCCCCCCCCCCGGTCGCACATCCGCACACCCCCTAACGCATTAGTGAAATCAGACGGTAATTTCCTGGGACCAGAGGTGTATCCAGGCAGAAAATTATTAAAAAAACGAACAAAAAGATGTTATGCAAGAGAGCGTATGTGTGTGTGTTCCATCTGCTTCCAGCAGGTGGGGCCGTGTGAGGTTAATTGAGGGGTTAAAAGGCTGCGGTGTCAACTCAAGGTCAGGCCACTGCGGCAGCCAGCGGGAGGTCTCCTCTCCACGCTGACCTTACAGGGGGTCGGCGGCCATATTACCTGTGTGCCTCCCCCACTGCTATAATAAGGAGCACAGAGACAAAGGAGACACTTCTCATGTGACCGTTGTATTAACCCAATGTTTTTTCCCGCTGTGGCACGGCCACCATCTGTTGTGATGCCCGTTATCTTGGATAGTCTGAGCATCATCTCTTCACACCGTTAGTAATGACAGAGCTATAACCTAGCGCTTTGTGGCATAAAAGTTACTTGTGTAGAAAATATTTTTTACCCATACTTTTCAAGAGAATAATGTAAAACTAATGACAGAAAATAACATTAGAATTTACCAATGAATACAACATAAACAAGTAAACGTTTTAGAAAATTATGATTTCAGAGAGAAGAAACCTTTTGTGTGTGTGTATATGGCAGTATGTTGTATTTTTATTATTCAATGGGCTTGGTAACATTACTCTTCAAGAGTGATTGTGCATTATAAAAACCTTAATTAAATAATAACGTGGGTGAATAATAAATAACAAATAATGAAAAAAATGATTTGCTTGAATTTATTTTCAAATAACTACACAATTGGAGATGAAGCACAGCTGGTAAACTTAAGTGCACTGGAAGAATTTTCATCACAAGAGGAATAATATGACAAAAATAGAACAAAATATAAAAAATGTATTCAATTATACACATTACGAAGGATGAATTCTTCACATTTTATAGTGTGGAGATTGTAATAAACATGGATAATTTTAAATTATATATAAAAAAATGTCTGCTTAATGTCTGCACAATGTGTGTTGCAGGTGTGAACAGGACAACTTTCATAGTTCAGATGGGTGTTTGATGGCTACAAGGACAGCGACTACTGGTAAAAACTAATTTAACAGACATGCAGAAGTACACTGCTCAAAAAAATAAAGGGAATACTTCAACAACACAATGTAACTCCAAGTCAATCACACTTCTGTGAAATCACACTGTCCACTCAGGAAGCAACACTGATTGAC
>JAODUH010000016.1:442746-457261 GCA_027564835.1 Typhlichthys subterraneus
GACTGGCCCGCCCGTTCCCCAGACCTGAATCTGATTGAGCACATCTGGGACATCATGTCTCGCTCCATCCACCAACAGGCTGTCCAGGAGTTGGCGGATGCTTTAGTCCGGGTCTGGGAGGACATCCCTCAGGAGACCATCCGCCACCTCATCAGGAGCATGCCCAGGAGTTGTAGGGAGGTCATACGGGCATGTGGAGGCCACACACACTACTGAGCCTCATTTTGACTTGTTTTAAGGACATAACATAAAAGTTGGATCAGCCTGTAGTGTGGTTTTCCACTTTGATTTTGAGTGTGACTCCATATACAGACCTCCATGATAAATTTGATTTACATTGATAATTTTTATGTGATTTTGTTGTCAGCACATTCAACTATATAAAGACGAAAGTATTTCATACGATTAGTTCATTCATTCAGATCTAGGATGTGTTATCTTAGTGTTCCCTTTATTTTTTTTAGCAGTGTATATTGGTAAAGGGGTTCGAACATGGGAACTTCTTGCTGTGAGGCCACAGTGCTATCCACTGGGCCACCGTACTGATCCTTGTGCAACACATGTAACATTAAGTGTAACATGAAACAGGAATTGTAACACGTTCAACGTGACGTGTAACACGTGAAACATTAAGTGTAACAGGTGAAACATTAAGTGTAACACGTGTAACTGGAAGTAATATGTGTAACATGAATTGTAACACATAACAGAAGATAAGCACTGTTCTTGAAAGACACCCAGGAAAGCCACGGTATGTGGGACGACCCAATAAAGCTATTTCAGACAATGTAAAGGCCAGGTGACAACAGTATGTATGCTGCTTCAAGCCAACAACATTGTGCAGTGATGGTAAGAGACAGCAAAAGCCCATATTGAGAGCGTAAAATAAGAGTTATCCTCTATGATGGGCTGAACGTGACAGCAATATTTTTGATGATGTGGAGAAGGGGCCATCATTGTTAGCATTTAGCAAGCAACACTAATCAGGGCCAGCATTAACAATCCCCACTTGAAACATCAACGTCCATCTCAAGAGACACAAGTAAATATCTCCTGGTTACGACAAAACTAATCTTGAAACTAAAAACACCTGCAGGAGTTAGCCATTTTAATGACAGTTGATTTGTCTATGTATTGAGGTCAGGTCAACTGTGTCACACGTCAACTGTGTCAAGGGATATAATACGTAAAAGACGATCACACAGACTTCTACCATACATGACTGACAAAACCCAATACACTGACAGAAAATAATTCTCATAAACAATAAAATCATATACTTTATACATTTCAGATGATATGCAAAGTAACTCTGCAGTTAGATCCAAGTCAAATCCCAATGTCAATTAAATAAAATAAAAACTCTTCAATGTATTTCCAGTAAATCCAATCATGGTGCTGGAGATGACTCTGGGGAGATGATTTTTGTTTATATTTCAAACACCAAGCAACTTAAGGAATTATCATTACCTCATATTTGTGCAGTTTTGTAATTAATAGGTACATTGTGCTCCCACAACACATTCTCCACGGTGATAATATTTGGTTCATAAAGTTGAAAGCAAAAAAAAAAAAGAGTCCTGATAAAAATTTCCTGTTTCACACATTTCAAAAGTTCTCTAAAGCTACAGTAGATGCCGTGAAAATTAATATCTGAGTTAAGTCGTGTTTCAAAACAACAGCATGATTAAGTAAGATTTGAACTCTCATTAACCTTTTTACAGTGTCATACAGTGCTAACTAAAAAATTAATTGTAACATTTATTTTCCATGGCATCAAAGTAACGATAACTCAAAAGCGCTAGATTAATAGTTATTTAGTGTATACAAAATGTTAACATATCATTTAAGACTCTATACGATTCTATAATACTTTAAAGCACAATTAAAATACTAAAATTAACCATTTACAGTTAAAGCCTAAACGACAGCGTCATATAACAGGTTTATACTTTGCTAGTTTACAGGTGCAACGAGTATTTCTGCTCCTGTGAAAACAGGTGCGGCGGAAGTATCTGGAGTGTGGCATGGCTTACTCCTGATTTACACCGGGTGCGTCTCTGTCCCGTCACGTCAGCGATACGTTTGTCATCTGCACTGCATCCTGCCCCACCGGCAGCGTGTCAGAAGTAGGGATGTGCGCGGTTAAACGTTTAAGCGCTGGGACCCATCGCTAGTCGGCACCATAAATACTAGTCGGTTAAACGTAATAATTGTAATAATTTTTTTTGCTAGTGAGATGTGGCTCACTACTTTAAATTTGCAGCGCAGCGTCATGCATTATGCAAACGAATCTGGATTCACATTCACAACCTCTGCTTTCGATTTAACTTTACAGTACAACTGCATTTAATATCGTAAAAAATCGGGCAGTCGGGTTCCTGACTGTGCGTTCACCTTTGTTTAAGTTAAACAGCATTTTGCTAGGCAAAACTAGCTACGGTAAGATAATTAGCCAACACTTTTCAACACAGCATACAGATGCCGGTAGTCATACAGAATCAATAAAAGTGAAGAGCTTCATAATGCTCTCTTCCCGCTGCCTGTAAATAACGGAGCTGTATTGGCACTCGCCACTGTTGTGCCGTAGGCTACGGTAACTGCTCATCTTCCGAAGATGAAGTGGTCGGACTATTCTTTTTTAAACGAGGAGAAAGTGAAAGCTAAAATGTGACCTCCACCCACTGAGATAAAACGGTGTAGGGAGAGACCTGCAACATGTACACAAGCTGACAATGTTAAGGCTGATTGTGATCAATTCAGACGGTTTTCTGAGTGTTTTGGTATTTTTAGACTAATCGACTAGTCTAAATATAAAATATGGTTTAAATTAGTCGCTAGGAACATCCCTAGTCAGAAGTGGAGCGTCTTGTTTTTGTTTTGCCATAGCAGCCAACCAAACCGAAATTATGAGTTCTGTCTGGTTGGCGGTTGGTCGCTTTCAGAAGCGTCACAGAAGCGCCTCCGTCCAAAAATAGAACTGCTCTCTATTTTTAGCGGGGTCGAGTGATGAGCCGTTTCTGGGACGCTCCCGAACCGCTTCAGGGACGCTTTGGTTCACTTGCATTGAAAAGAGCTCCGTGACGAAGCCGGAACGCGACGGAGACGCGTCTGGTGGAAATTGGGGGTTACACGTGCACAAAAACAAACGCACGCGCAAGACGCACACATATGCAAACACTCAAATCATTCCGCACACTAAATAATTTGTACACATACTTCAAAAGTGCATTCAACACACCCGCCCCGCCCCTCCCCTCCTCCTCCTCCTCCTCCAAACACAAACACACACATCACTCCTTCAGTCTGCTTCCCGCTGGGCTCAATCGGCAACGGCGGGGTAGGAAGAGGGGGAAGGGTCCCTCCCCCCTCATTTCCATCCCGGAGCCCGGTCAGTGGGCTCAGGCCCAGCCAAGGGGGAAGCGGGCGGTGGCCTATGTGGGGAAGCATATCCCACAGCACTCCATGCAGATCTCCAGGCAGTCGGAGGACTCGCAGCAGGCGTCCATGATGCCGCAGTCCATGTCGCAGGGACAGCTGCAGTCGTCGCCCAGGTCGTCGCCGCCGCAGCAGCAGCAGCAGCAGGCCTCGGCCGTGCACACGCCACACGACGCCTGGGCCGCCGCCATGTTGCACAGGGTCAGGAACTCGCAGAAGAGGCAGGCCAGGATGCAGTGCACGCAGCAGTCTGGTGCACCAAGATGGCCGCCCAGCACCAACACGTAATGTTAAAAAGGAAAAATAAAAAAAAGGAAAACAATACGTGAACAAAACAAACAAACAGAATAAAAAGACGTCGCACACAGTTAAAATAAAATGGGGAAAAAAGGACAAACAAAGAACAAAAACAAACAGAAAAAAAATGAGATACAGTACAATCGTCAGATAATACCAAAAGAAAGTACTGGAAGAAAGTACAAGAGTCTGACAACAATCTGACTTTAATGTGTTACTGTAAAAATCAATGACTTTTTAGTACTTGCACGGTAGTCTGGGACGGTAACACATCGTTAACCAATAATTACACGTACATACAGTTCTCAGGTGCGCGGTGTGTGTGTGTGTGTGAGCGCACGTGTGCCTGAGCGCATGAGCAAGAGAGCGAGTATGTCAGCTAGCGCTAGGATGCACGGCAGGTCAGCAAAGCTGAAAACGAAGGGCAATGTGGCAGTAAATGGCGTGTGGGGGGGGGCTAAAAGAGAAATCAAGTCAAATTCAGGGAAATTAATTCCTCTCCTGCGGTTTTGATAAACGGACTGTTAAATAATTGTGGCATTATCATGCAAACTCACTGGCTTGATCGCGCGAAGATGATTAGCAGAGTCCGAACAATCTCTCCCCAGAAAATTGGCGTGCTAATGCCTGCAATCCTCACATCACTGATTAACATTTAACCTCCTTCTAGACCCTCTTATGTGGCGGCTGCGGCAAGTTTGGGTTTGTTGTTTTTTAACACCCTTGAACCGGCCCTTTTAAATTACCAATGGGGCCATTAGCCGTTTAAATCAGTTCCTTTATATGGATGAATTTCTGTTGATTGGTTACACCTTGCATTTAATGTGCTGCTCGTGCCATGTGGGTAGCAAAGAATGATAAAGAGCTATTTGTTTGAATTTTTAAATCCTCAATGTCACTGATTACTGCCATGCGAGGTTCAGACAATTTTACTATTTATTTTATATGTAGGATTATAGTTTTACATCCATCAACTTTCAAAATATTATACAATATAAAATCATGGTTGCATTCACGAATACTTTAGCAAGTAGTAGTACAATAAAATTTAAAATGTGAAGGGGTAAACATAAAAAAAAAAATTTTAAAAAAAAAGGGCCACAAGGCATGCTATAGCATGTCTGCATTTTCTGCCACGCTCAACAAGCTAGCCTCAGTCTGATGTACAGTAGCTAGCGTCTTCCTAAATGTTCATCTAAATCATAGCACATCAGGTTGCATTAGAGTGCGCTCCCACATCACCCTCTTTGAAGCTACCTGCCTTTTGAAGCCAGGCCAGCGCTGCTGCAATGATACTGCGAAGCGCCAAGAAGATGGGAAAGAGGTGGATGGACGCAGCGAAAAAAATAAAATAAAAATTGCATTACAAACAGGCAACATTTGCATAACTTTCATCTGCACATGGAGCCGTCGAAGGGGGCCTTTATTGGGTTGAAGGCGGAGCAAAGAGAGGGTAGAGTCAGGAGGTCGACGCGCGTAGCTGAAGACCGCTAGATGCTCATCTTTGATTAATCAAAGCCCCCAACCAGTGCAGATGGCTGTAGCACTGACCAGCAACACAATGTGAGTATTGTCAACTTCACTCTGTCTGTCCACTATGTCTTGCTAGTGGCATGCTAATTAATAACAATGAGGAAGCTTAAGATTGTTGCAACACAAAACAACTTTCAGGGCACGGCCGATGGCCGTCGCTCGGGGAAACCGGAGCAGAGCCTGAGAATAGAGCATAAAAACAAAACACAGGCGCTGGGCTGCGGTCGGCCAGCTCTGCTATTCACTTGGATGTATAATTCAACACCGGCGATTAGCCTGAATGTTTGGACAGCTCCGCGGGGAGGGGCAGATGGAGGAAGGCTTGTGTGTTGCACACCAGAGAGATCGGAGGAGGCCTAGTTGGGCCAGACAGAGCGAAACTAACCAGACGTACACACGGGGCGGGGCAGCAAACAGAGGGTTATTGACGGCACCGCAGCCGGGCGAATGTGCCCGCTGGTTTAACGGCAGCGGGCAGGGAGGACGCTGGCCTCGGAGGAAAAGGCTGAATAGTAGACGTGTGCACAGCTGGCATAGAAGAAGAGAAGGTGTGTGGGCGTGGCCGGCCTGACACGAAACACGCTGGATGGTACTCAGCGAGCAGCGAAGTGTGCAAATACAGTGAAACCAGCACAGAACAGACAGACAGACAGAATAGGAAAGGGGGGGGCATGGGGCTGGGCAGAGAGAGAGAGCTTTGGAGGCCAAGGCAACATGCACAAGGCACTGGCACAGTGAGTCCTAGGAAGAGGATGTGAGCTTGGAGATAGGAGGGTCAAGGAGACACGCGGTTTAGAGAGAGGCTAGTCTATAATGTATGAGTGCCAACACTGCAAAAGTTTGGATTCGCGAGATTTTATATAATGAATGTGTATTATACAGTATATACCCGCGGAAACAAATTTAACGAGCACTGCGCGGTTTTAAATGTAATAAATACATAAATACACTGTAAATGTAAAAAAGAAAACATTTCTAAAAATATAAATCATGTAATTAAAAAATGTCAATAAATAAAATAAATCTGAGAAACTGCTGCAATGGTCTCTTCATTTTTTTTTTACACAGCTGTGTGTGTATATACACACACAATACACACTCTATGGTTCACACTAAAGCCAAGGCCCACCAAAACACTGGCATGCTCATCTCATACAGCACCAGAAAGACCAGCCCAGGTCTATTTTGGAAAGTAAAGTTACAGAGCAATCCATGTTATATGTTAACATAGCCTGCTTTCCTCCAATATTTTAAGAAATTACATGAAAGCTGAGTTATTATCTTTGCAAGTACATTGTCAAAACAAAATTAAAGAAAGGAAAAGACAGGGGAAAAAAAGCGACATCCCAGAACAGGAGATAAGATTATTAATACAAAACAGAGACATGCATGTTTAGAAAATTGCCTGATAAGTATGAATCATGCATTAAATGAAGCGGTCCAACTGATGCATACAAAATGATACTGTAGTCTTGACGTTGGTATAATCTGGTGTATTCAGTACAGTACAATATTTTTGGCATGCAAAATCCTTTATAACACGCTTACATTAAATACCTGTTTAATAAGTAAACAATTGCTCCTGTGAAATGCAGTCAGATGCAGGTACAGTATAGCGCAGCGTGCCAAGGCACTAACATCAGCGCCCGTGGCCTTGGCCCGCTAATAGCCTATAAACGAGGCTGAAGGAGCTCAGAGACCTTAATTGATTACACACAGCCGCGATACACAAACTGAATCGCAAAACAGCCGGGACGACTCCCGCAGCTGAAACAAAAGCGAAACGCGCGGCGTAAACGGCTGCTTAGAACTCAGGAGTGCTATCACAGATTGGTTGCGGTGCCAAGAACTGCGGGGAGCGGCGAGGTCCCCAGAGCTAACTCCCGCTAGCGTACGTCTTTTATTTCCTGTGTTCGGGGCCCCGTTTAGGAGGCTAATTTCACAGGCAAACAGATTATGTTAATCCGTGTAAACATTCAAACACAACAGCTTGGCTGTTTTCCGCGGGGAAATAACTACTAGAAGAGGAACATATTGATTCAGAAATGAATATCTGTAAATAAGCAACACCAAAGGAGACTTATTGGGCCGCTTCTTTTCCTGCTGCTCGTTTTAAACCTTCTCTACTTCTCTTTGAAAGCAAAGCTGTTGCCACATGTGGAATTTCTTTATGTACAATGTAAGCAGGCAAGATCGACACTTCGTAGACACACAGCAGATCAAAAACTGAAGGAAAATGCGGCCCTGAAGCACTCATCTCAGGCTTCAGGGAAGAAGTTACAGTATTTTACAGTACAACACAAAAATGGTAACCTGACAGGCCAGGTGGATTAAAGTCCACCTGGGGAGCCGTCCATCGAAACAGTTTGAAAAAAGCAGGCACTTTCAAAAAATACTTGGCAGTTGATTGGATGAACAATCTGTCTGTCATTGTTTTAGTTTTCAAGTAGCTTTCGCTGTCGACACACCTAAACCACGCCCGTAGCTGTCAGCACGATGTCGATTGGTCTGTTTAGTTGTTACTCGGCCTCAGTCAAAGATTTCAAGCTCAAGCGACGGGCGAAGTCAAACTAATGACGACCCTGATCTTGCAAGGCTACAAAAAGCAAAGTAACCGGGGACTGAACTGGACGCAAGCAACTGTATTTACAAAAACACAAACACAAGATGGACTGAATTTAAAACCCCTATTAGTATACCCTTTATGTGCAGCTAATGCGTTATCTGACAGCTTTTCTATGCTCTTCGTCCATGAAGGATCCAGCCTCACACACACACTACAGTAGAGGAAGGACACAGGCAATAAGGCACCGTTAATGAAGCCGGAGTCGGTGTTGCGGGACAGCAGGGAAGCATGAGGCTATGGGAAGGTGTGAGGGGCCACGGGCGCCCCGTGACAGACTGGCCACGACAATTAACGAGTCCCCCGCACTCTTAGGCCTTGTTAGAGGGTCACACCTATCTGCTCAGTGGTAATAGAGCAGCCAATCACCTTCATTACCCAGGCCACCTCACTCTCTCGCCACTGACGGCGAGGGTGGCGCGGGGTGACGGACAAAGGGAAGGGGATCTGAGAGACGCCGTCGGGATAAATAAACGCCACGGGAGCTTCGTTTTTTACGAAAGGAGCGGGGAGGTGCACAGCAGCAAACGTCCGCTGGTTGGGTAATAAAAAATAAAAATACATTTAAACATTTTTTTTTTTTTTTTTAAAAGGAGGTGAGAGAATGTATAAATTCAGCGTCAATATCCAATATCGGGGGGTATTATTCTGGATGGCTTAGTCAAACAGACACCTCATCACAAGCAATCACGTGTTCAGAGTGTTAGGAGAGGAGAAATTGGCCTAGGGTGAGGAAGTCAGCCTGTGATGAAGAGCTAGTACGCACGCACGTGCATCTGTGTGTGTCCACCTACCTCTCCTCTCTCGGTATTCCTTTGAAATATGATCATATTAAAGCTGTAATGAGCTGTGTAGGATAAGGGACCCTTTCTATAATGGGTACCGGTCTATTCCCCTTTGCGTTTCCCCTTAATATTAGGCGTTGGTGCACTGTGTGAATGGAGATAATACACTTTTTGTCCAAGTCAAAAAATGTCACCTCACGGTCCACTAACTGCCCAGTCTGTGTGCGTGTCGAGAGAGACACAAACAAAGTGGTGCAGACCGCACCACACAACACTATCTCAGCCATGGTGGAGCATCTAAGAGTGCACCCAATGGCACTGAAGGAAGATGTGTTTTATTTGTGTCTCCAGAATGACTGACTCCACCTTTAAAAGGCTCAACAGGCGAGCTACATTCTGCGGACCACCAACTCACCCTCTGGTAAGGGAGCTTTCTGCGAGCCGGTGGAACTGCTTTTGCTGCGGTGGCTGCTGTCGCTGTTGACCGACAGGCTGGACCTCAGCTTCCTTCGCATCTTCTGTGAAACCGGCGTGGACGGCTGCCCCCGGGGCTGATCCGTCGTCGTCGCGGCGACTGTCGGCGGCGTCGTCGCCGGCGCCGTCACCATCCTGGCGCCGCAAGTGCACGTGCACGGTCGCGCCGCGCCGGGGGGGATGCCGTTGCTGTTGCTCAGGGACGCGCCGCCGTTGCGGCGGAAGCCATTTGGGCTGCCATCATCCCGAGTGGGCCCAGAGGAAGTTGGCTGGGGCAGAGGCTGGGGCTGGGGCTGAGCTGGGGAAGGGGACAAAGATGGAGAAGAGGAACAGGAGGGTTAAAGAGCACATTAACCGTTTCTTTTTGGTGTTTTTGAACATGTACACTCTGTGATTTGTGTCACAGCGTTGTTTTATCTGAGACAATGAAAGGAAGGCTGGCACGTCTAAATGAACAAATGCTACCGGGCTTCCTCATATTGACGTTACAATACAGCTTACAGGCCTCTTAATCAGACATGCAGAAATGAGTCACACATTTGCCGTAGTGCTAACAAACGCCAGGGGCTGAGATTAGGTATGGAAGTCTACGGAGAGGAAGTGAAATTAGACAAGAGCGCGTGCGTGCGTGCAAGACGCCATAGAGCACATTTAAAAAATAGCTGCTGTGTCTGCAGCAGGAACCATTTCCCTTTTCCCCGGCAATGCAGCGGGGCGGCCTCAAATAGTCCTCCACGGAGCGGGAATGACAGCCGCGAGGAGTCAGAAGACGGCGACCTGACGGAGGAGAGGGAGCGAGCAAGGGGGGATGTGAGCGAGGAACAGACGTGGCGGCTTCTTGAGTGGAACACCTGCAAAATCAGCTCTACGGGGACTTGCTCCTACATTACACTCCAGCACATCACAGCTTGTGTGTGTGTGTGTGTGAAACTTATTGAGATTTTGTGAATAATTCATCTCAAGTCAGTCTGTGAACTATACCTGTTCATTTTGTCTCTGTAAATTTCAATGTGTTAAATTGACACTCAAGACAGCTCACGTGACACTACTCTAGATACACATTGGGACGAAATACTACAGCATCTACTAGCAAATACTGTATCGACAGTACACACAGTGTTTATGTATGTAACATTATGCTTACGATCTTCTGTTACTGTATTTGTCTGACATTTCATCTGGAATATCAGTACGTTTGAAAAACTATCTCGGGACAACACTGGAATGAGCAAGTACGCATATTATGCTACTGTATTGTGCAGTCCATTACATCTGCCTGCGCCCTCTGACCGGTGTACACAATAACGCAAACACACTCGGAATCACACGAGAGTATTCTCCCTCCATCTCCAGCTCTTTCAGCTCACAACAAACGCAATTACAGTTAACAAGAACTGGCGCACGAGTGTGGGAATCAGGCCTGGTGCTTTTTAACTACACGTCACCCCGGGAGAGGCCAGACAGAGAACGCGGATGTAAAACAACGCAATTAAAAACAGACGCGGCGGGGGGGGAAGGATTCTCAGGCTGTGCACGCCGTCTCAATAAACAAATATAGACTTTGGGGATCAGGATTGCGTGCAATTTGAATTAGACAATTGGGCTGAACAAGAGAGAATTCATTATGCACTTATTTGAGGTCACGCTGATGGATGTTCCCCTCTGAAAGACAAAGCTTTGCTGTGACATCGTTGAAGACAAGAAATATGGAAACAAATTAGGAGAAAAGGATGGATTCACACTGGCTTTTAATTAGCCGATAATAAAAAAGAACTGAATTTACAGCATCACTTCATTTTGGCAAGCAATCACAAACACACCAAGTGTTGTTACTCTTAACCGGTAGAACAACTTTACAGTGAAGTAATGTTGGTTGTACTCATTTGTCTCTACCCCTGTTCCTGGTCACTGTCCCGCCCATTGTGTTTTAGTTTAGAATTTAGTTTAAACCCGTTTCTGTTCCAGTCCTGGTTGTCTGTTTTCCTCATTGATATTGGTTTCACCTGTTTTACTCTGTATTCAAACCTGAGTCTCGGTCTATGTTTGTTGCTGTTAGCGCTAGTTGTTGTTAGCTTGGTGTAACCATGCTCCATGGTAAGTGTGAGCAGTCGTTGCCTCCTACTGGGAGTAGACCTCTGGTTAATTTTGAAACTATAGACAGTGTTGCTACAACTGTTTTGATTGGCTCATCTAGGTCCACCAGCAGGGTCGCTGTGAAAACGCTAATGCAAACTATACTCCAGACTATAATCTCAGCAAAACAGAACACATGATAAATTGTTGAGGTCAATGTAGACTTTCTCTGTTCCCTGTAACCCTAGGATTGTGTCACACACTGGGCTCCAGTTTTACAACCAACGTTACAGTTAGAAAGCCATAGATAAAACCATAGACACTACATAAATGTGCTTTCAGCTAGACAAACTGCAACTATGCATCATTTCCCATAGAAGCCTGACAAATGTTGACGTATCACACAAAACTTAAGGTGAGACAATATACCCAAAACCATTCTTGTTCTTGTTCTAACTGCATGTAATGTAGTACACATACACACAATTACCTTTTGAGAAAGATGAGCTTTCAATTTACCAAACCATAAATACTTATTAAGAAACCACTGGAGCACTTAAGCGGTGAATGGAAAACTAAGGCGTGTTCCAAGTGCTCTACATCACACTCAGAAAGTTTCCTGGCCACACACTATCAGAGCCCCATCCTTATTTTTATCAAGATGAACACGATGACGGAGGAGATGAATGGTCAGAGAGGAGAAATATTCCTAATCATTGATCATGATAATGATGATACTGTCAAAAATGGCAATGACAGACTTGTACAGTCACCGTAAGACAAATGAAGACATAGGCTAATGGAATAAAGCAGAAATACTGTATGGATCTTATTGAAATTGTGTAAGGGTGGTAAAATGTTAAAGAAATGTAAAAGAAAGAACACTGCAGTCAAGACATATTTTCAGTCTAACCTGAACCTAGCCATATTTACTTTGTCATCATGACAACGCATACACAACTAAAGCATTGCACATTAAAAAAGGGACAGGCCTGTTGTGATTTCTGTAATGTCTGTTCCCAATTTCTGCTGAGCTAACATTGTCAAACCTGTATTTTTCACATTTCACATTAATACAGCTATAAAAAGATAACTATATACTTATATACTATAGCAAGTCCCAACTAGTATGCAAAATGTATTCAGCTCAAGAACTTAAAGGCATAAACATAATCTGTGGTGCAGCTAAAGCAAACTCAATACAAAACCAAATTAAAGCAATTATTATTTGTATCATGAACTCCCTTCCTGATTGCTATGTATGACATTCTGTGTGGTGAGGGGATACAGAGAGAATAGCTTCATCGGACAGTTAAGCAATATTGCATCACTTCGGTAATTTTGTCTCAACAAAAAAAAAAAATATATTATGGTTAAATAACTGGTTTTAAAGAGTTTTGCATGTGAAAACTGTACATAAATCACTCAATAGATGTATTGTTTGAAGATTGATACAAGGAAACATTATCCTTTATTAACTTAATGGTTTTTGTAAACCATAAAAGCGTCAGCTGATCAAGGTTGATAAAAATATATATATATGTGTTAATGGTAAAAGCCCATAGTACCTTCATTTAACACTATGACCACAATGTCCACAGTATCTTACACATCTTTAGGCTGCATAAAAAAAATCCAGTAAAACTACTGCAGGCAAGCCTTAAATAAACAAAAACAAAAATTTACATTTATAAGCAATTAAAATTGTGTGCGGTTTACCACAAGCTGGTACGACAGAAGATGTATTCCTGAATAGACCATGTCTGGCAGGTTGCATTAAAACGCCATGTTTTTAGAGGCAGGATACAAACACACACACTTCAAATTGGACTTGTAATGGCCCTATTTCGAGCGCATCAACAATTGTTGAGGGTGTACATTTGTAGTTGAAAAATACATGGTATTCCCCTGCATACACTGTCACACACATCACAAGGAAAAAGTAGGGGGTGAGTAGCTTCTTGACTGTGTAAGCAGCATCCCAATTTGGTCCCCGCTAGTAGCAACTGACAGCCTCAAATATCTGGGGAGCGTTTTTAAAAGGCCAGTGTTTGATGGATTCATGAAGAACACACAAGTATAATTGCCATTTGTCACAGAGTCTTCAGTGGCATAGCCACACGGGGACCGAATCGCAGCGCGCCGGAGATACACGTGAAGAGGGGGTGGCTGCTCCTTGTGTTAAAAAAAAAAAAGTGCGTATATAAACACTTCCGTTTTCTCTCTCTCTCTCTTTTTTTTTTCTTCTCGTCACTGAAAATGGGTCCTGCAGGAGAGAACGGGAAATTGCACCCCAAAGACATGCAGCAGTATATATCAAACGCGCATGACACACACACACACACACACACTCACACAGCGATATAGACCTACCTGGGAGGAATATGTATGTATGCACGTCAACTGAAACAGAGCTGTATAAACAAGAATTCTAAAACAGTCTGGAACATGAAAATATAACAGAGGGGTCAAATAGAGCAGGGAGGAAATTCTCATTTGCACATTGCGCTGTGCCGAGAGTCGCCGGCGAGGTAGCGCGAGGATTCAAACAACCGCATGCCCGCTGTGTTTCTAAGGCTCAGTCCTTTTTAATATTAATGCCCCCGAGACACAGGAGGGGGGGAGAGAGAGAGACGAGAGACAGATACAGAAAGGGTGTTTGCTTAGGCCTATTAGAATGCCCGTCATGAGAAGCGCACAGTTATTCAAATGTCACATCGTGTCAGCCAAATAAACAGCCCAAACCAATCTTGTTCTCCTCTGCTAATATCCGTTATTACACGGAAATACCAGTGTGTGGGGTTAAACCATACTAAATGGAAATTTAAAGGAAAATAAAAGGCATCTTCATTCGCGATTTTGGTCACAAACTGAGACGTGTACAACATACAATGGTAGTTAGCTGTGAAATGCAAATTTGGCCAACGTGGCCAGTGTTTTGTTTATCTATGGCGCTTCACATTAGAAAAACATGTATATTTTCTGCTTGGCTGGCCATGTACCTGTCTGATTGAAATGCTAATTTGTAAGTGTGCAATGACCTAGTCGCTCTCCCCCTTCTCCAAACAGCCTGAGGTAGTGTCTCTCCTCCTAACAAACAGCACAGTGGCTGCTACAGACCCTGCCTCGCAATCCAAAGGGATATATTTTCTCATTAGAAATTATACATCTCTCCTGTCCATATTTATAGACACAAAACCTGGGGAATTATACTGCACACACACACAGAGAGAGAGAGAGAGAGAGAGAGAGAGAGAGAGAGAGAGAGAGAGAGAGAGAGAGAGAGAGAGAG
>JAODUH010000016.1:469807-480027 GCA_027564835.1 Typhlichthys subterraneus
TCTCTCTCTCTCTAGTCACACTAGTCCCTTTCTCTCTCTCTCTCTCTCTGTCCTTCACTCTCTCTCTCTCTCTCTCTCTCTCACTCTCTGTCCCTTTCTCTCTCGCTCTCTCCATACTCTCTCTCTCTCTCTAGTCACACTAGTCCCTTTCTCTCTCTCTCTGTCCTTCACTCTCTCTCTCTCTCTCTCTCTCTCTCTCTCTCTCTCTCTCTCTAAGTGTTGAATCCATTACAGGGTTGATATGTAATCACTGAGGGCCTCTATGCCCCCTCAGACTGTAATTACCTGGATACAGACACGCGCCCGCCTCTACCCCGTCCCTTCCCACGCTGAAAGCCCAGGACTATGGCTAAACCGGCGCACGTTGCTTTTAGCAGCCTCCCTATCTGGGTGGCGGGGGGGCACACACAGTTGAGAGATGAGGCCAAATATTGTAGGTTAAAAAATTGCATTTAAGTAATGGGATTCTGACCTTGCGGTGTAATGGCCGGCGTTGTTTCTTTTCTTTTTACGCCCTCAGAGATTGAATCTATCAGGGTAAGGCGAATTCCACGAGAGCACCTAGAAAACTGTCTGAACCCCGCCCCCCCCCCCCCCTTTCCCAAACCCCCGCCCCACGATATGGAAATCGTCTAAAGGGGGCCGCCGTGAAATCAACCCCAGTCGAGCTCTGTTCCTGCCGTCTCTCCTCGTTGTTGTGAAACGAGTGACGCACAGTCGCTGCTGACAAACATGATCTCATGTGTGATCATGTGCGTAGCGTCAACACGCCCCCCCCTCCACCAACACACACACACAAATCACTCAAAGCAGTCGTCTGTGTGCACGCACGCACGCACGCACGCGCACTCACACTCACACACACATACAGAGAGTGCTGTCACACTGTGTCAGACGGCGGTGTCATGGCTGCATCTGCTGCAGTCACATCTCAGAAGACGCGCGGCGAGGAACCGCCTCTCTGTTGACTTCATCTGTTTGTTTGGCAGCCTGCCTGATTGCTGCTGGAGTATGTAGCGGAAGAGGGGAGCTGGTGGAGTTCGCACAGCCCTGCGGAATACAGTAGTATCATCCACTAGGACACACACACTCACACACACACCTTTATTGTATTTCTGGATTCACACACAGAGACACACGCACACACTCACACACCCACACACACCCTTTTATTGTATTCCTGGATTCACACAGACAGACACACACACAAACACACGCGCACACACGCACAGACACACGCATACAAAGTATTATTTTATCCCTGGTTTCACATACATCTACTGTACACACACACACACACACACACACATAATGTAGGCTCAAACAAAAGTACTCCCATATATGTGGACATACCAATTACACACATGCACAAAACATGTATAAGATGCCAATTCTGCATGCATTCTCTTATGGTAGGTTGACATGAATGCTTTAATGACAGCATGAAGTAGAATATCACGCGCAAATCAATTTTAATAGACTATTATGATTGCAGGCCAGGTCACGTTTGATAATATGCAATACAGCATGCGACAGGGAGCTAATCTGGTCAGTCCATGTGTATAAGCTAACGCACCTGTAAGGTTAACTATGGCGCTGCTAAAGGGTGTTTTTGCTCTAGCCATCTGTGGGCCACACATTTATTCTTAGTTGTGAAGTAAAACTTTCCATATAAAGACAAAGAAAGGTGTAGTCTTGAATAGAAAACCCGCAATTATCCATAATAAGCTTGTTCTTCAGCTGACTGTGATTGGAATTCAAATGCTAAAGTTAGCCTGCGTTAGCTCGCTCATGTCAAGTTTAATGGCCACGCATATTTGAGGTGTTTCTTTGAACGTCCGGCATTGCCACGCCGCATGCCAGCGACTGATCAAATCTTCAAAGGTTTTACACAGAAAGTCTGTTAAGAATGAGAACGACTTAATAGGTCTGACTTTTTGAAAACGAAATCCATGGCAGAACTGGCTGTGACACTATTTGAACCATGCCCCTATGATTAATGTGTTTTTTGAGACCCGGAATCATGAGCCTCCCTGTTTAAAACATTCAAGATTTCATAGGCCCAGCTGTCAGTGGAGTACCGACTTTGTTTTTTGCCCCCGTGTGAATCACTTTGTATGAAACGAATGGGACAAAATTGATATACTCATTAAAGCAAACTCTCTATGTCTTTGTGATCACAATGGGGCCCTGTTACCGTAATTGATTGGATGTTTGAAAGCAAACAAACACCTTATTCCTAGTGGATGACTGACTCTGCCTGTGCAGCTAAGCATCTGGAGTCCAAATTTGCTAGGCCGAAAAGAGTGTGAATAACCATTAGCAAATGTTCACACATGCATCCAGCATTAATAAATATCCCTCGGATACAGAGAAAGGAACGGGGAGTGATCGACGATTAATAGTGACTTTAAAAACAAAGGAGCACACTCAGTGGGTTTTCAAGATAAGTTAGGCCAGAAAATATGTGAAATCCACATGCGAGGCAAACGTCTGTAGCGCAGCTTCAGTGCGGGTTCAAAATGGTTGACACCTGCACCCGCAAAATGGAGACGATTAGATCAGATTTGACATCCATGTGTAATTAATGTCACATTATTGACACTCCTCTAAAACCACAAAGACAGATAGTGTGTATATCCCATCACCAAAGTCTATAATGTAGTGTTGGCCTGCTATATCCTGATGTTTTGATACGGTTTAGAAATGCAAGGAGCCAGGTACTGTCTGATTTAATACTTTGTTTCAAAGAACAAAGAAAACGATTTACAGTATTATTTACCAGGTTTGTATAAATATATAATGAACAAGCACATACAAATATGCGCTGTGAGAGGGCACCACATAACCGACACTCCAGGTTACAGGGACATAGCTAGCCTGCTCACACTATATTGTCAAGGCTTCAGCAGGGCTTATATGCCCGTTTGTGTTCACAAGACAATGTGTGACGCATTAAGATTGACATGATGCAGTGTGGGAGCCTTTCGTATTATATTATATTATTTTCATAAAGTCACCGGTTATTTGCACAAGGCTCGAATATTAGTTCCTTTTTTTCAATAAAAATTGTATTATTTAATAATAATTGTATTATTTACTGCTTCCTTGAGGGATGGGTTAAATGCAGAGGATACATTTTGCAACATGTATGTGACAATAAAATCACCTTTAAACTTTAACTTTAACTTACTTGAACTTATCAGTCCTCCTGTTGATGGTGACAAATACCAAAATAAAAAAGCTTATTATAAAAAATCCCAGTGAGTGTTTGATGTGTGGGATCCATCACTGATGGGGTGAACACGTACATTATAGTAAGCTATTGTATGATAAAGTGACACTAGCCACAATTAAAGAGTTGTGATGCATCTTCTAACCCAGTGTCATCATTTAACCATGAGATACACACGCACGCATGCATGGCCACTAAAGTACACACACTTACACACGTGCGAGCTCGCACAAACACACACGTCAACTAAAACACACACACACTCAAACAAGCACTCACGGACACACACACTTATTGCTTGATTAATTGGATGCCCTGTCTAAGATTTCTAGATTAGGCCTCACATAGGTTATAATTAAATAAGGCAAATTCACAAAGTGTATGAAATCTCTCTCTCTGTCTATTTCGCTCTCTCTCTCTTTCTCTCTCTATTTCTCTCTCTCTCTCTCTCTCTCTCTCTCTCTCTCTCTCTCTCTCTCTCTCTCTCTTTTTTTTTTGTTTAGCAGAAGTGAGTTTTAATTTACCACATGCCAAGTCTGGCTGTGCTCACCTGCAGAGAGCCAATCCATCCATGTGCATTGCTCAGCTCGTGATGTCTGGCTTGGACAGAATGCATTGTTAAAACAGCCCCCACCCCTCCTTACCCAATGCCAGTTGATGGAACAGCGGTCAAATATTTATCCAGTTGATGAGCTGGCCTGTGTGTTCCTCCTCGACAATAATTAAAGACAAACCAAGCTAAAGGTGAGAAGCAGTCCTGACATCACTTTACAGCATATACCCAGATGGCCTGGATTGGATGAGCTGTTTAAAACCCTATGTATGTGTTGTAGCACTGATTGCTCTTTTTCTTGTTGGCTAGCAAAGATGCCCAGTGGCCAAAATATATAGAAAATACAGTATGTATATACTGTATATATATAAATAAAATGTGAAAATATGAAATGAATAAAAATACAATTTGTACTGTATATATAAATAAAATGTTGCTTACATTATTTTTACGTTAAATAATATATAAAGCTCTGATGATCCTGAGTAAGGTATTGATATTAATTTATAATTTGTAATACAGAGTATTTGGTTTTAGGCCAATGTTTCTTTTACCACATTTGTTTATTGTATTTGTGTACTGACTATTTAGTTAAGTTTATTATCCAAGGTGACATGTCAGATGGTTGTTAGTAACTACATAACCATCTGGGGCGCGACCACTGAAACTGCTTGAAAAGGGCAGTCACTTAACTGGGCAGGTGATTGGATGCACCTGTGAACCAGCAGAGCCTGTTGTTGAACTATTTCTCGCCAAAGTCCTTCGAGACAAGAATGAAAACATATTCTGCATCAAGCCTTTAGTGCCGTTGCCTGCTCTTCTAATACAAGTAAAATGGGCCTAAAGCTGATGCTGTAGATGCAGCAATGCTGCATCCACATGAATAAATCCTCTTAGGAACCGCCATTGTTGTTTATGCTGCCGACACACCTAAATCAGTATGTGGCTGATTGATTGGTCAGTTACTTGGATGCAGTCGCAAAGATTTCGCGAGGCTATATCCAGGGCTCCCCAACAGCGTGTTTTGGAGGTATCCATTCCGTGGCTGTGGATTGGCCAATTTGAAAACTGCTACTTTGTTTGGTAAAGGCTATGTAGATGAGGTATGGGGGAAGAGGGAGGGGGGGAAGATGTTTCGGGGGTGTCTGTGCTGTATTGAAAGGACTAGTGCGCCAGAGCCTGTTAATGTCTAGTCCCTATCCGGTGACCTTTGACCTCTGTGGAGGCAGTAGGGAACTGAAGGTGTCGACAAGCAAGGTGTTGTGCCATGCGAGAGCAGGAGGTATCTCTCTCTCTCTCTCTCTCCCTCTCCCTCTCCCTCTCTCTCTCTCTCTCTCTCTCTCTCTCTGGCAGGGGACAGTGGCCTGGTGTCCAGCGAATCAGCGCCCCCTGGGAGCATGGGGATGGAAGAGCAGCAGCTCTGAAAATCGATTAAGCAGCAGAGCTCCATCACAGAGAAATAACACCCATCCAAGAGTATATATATGTGTCTCTCTGGATGCCTGTGCACTCTGTTATCACACGTGCACACATAGTCACATGCACTCTGGAGCGAGAGCCCAGATGTGTGTGTGTGTGTGTGTGTGTAGTCTGCCACGCCGCATCAGACATTTTTCACACCAAACTCACCACGAGTAAACACAGACATACAGTATCTGTATGCATTCTTCCCCCTGTTTAAGACATTTCCAATATTTGCAACAGCTAAATACGGCCTCGAAAATGCCACATCTAATCCGCGGACTGGTAGCATTAAGGCGAAGGTTGGAAGGGGAGCCTGGGTAACAAGTCAGGGAGCAAGAAAAGAAGGATTTTGTAAATCTCCCATCAATGTTGTCTAATTATGTTAATCAGAGATTCTCCAAATGTCAGCGTTGCTGGCGAGGACAAGATTTGGAAAGAGTAAATGCTAAACCAACCAATCACGTGGTCAGCAGCGATAATTACATTAATTCATTAAAGTTTAACATACAAAGGATGGGAGGTGTCTTGGGCACGCTTCAATAGTTAATACATTAATTAATATCAAGTATCAACTTTAATATAAATATTTTGTCATGCTGAGTGGGCACAGATTCCTTGCAGTACTGGCTTCCGTCAATTAAAATATTTTTTTATGTTTAAAATTAGATATCTTTTCATCTTAAAGAAGAGTGACATCTACTTCTACAAGTATTTTATAGAACAACATTAAAATAAAATTCTAACATTGGTTTTGAGTCCAGAGGCAAACCAAAGATCTTAATTGGCAAAGTGGCGATTATAAAATAGAGAGAACTGGATTATGATAGGTCTAATTTAATGTGCATAATATAACCTTTTCTTGTTCTCTAAAGGATTTCAGAGTTTTCAACTCTTAACAGAACTTCCAATGTCTAAATAATAGTATTGGGGTATACGTTAAACATAAATAGAAGCCTTTATTATAATTAGGATTTGAAAGAACTGAATATCATGCTTTGCAACTGATTGAAAAGTGTAATGCAAAACAGAGTGTAGTGTGTAAAAAAAGAATCTAAAATTCTCTCCAAGAAATTAATATGGTATATATTTTATTTATTTTAATATAGTACAAAGAAAACAAAAAAGCATATCCAATGAAAAAAAACAAAAAAACAACAACAAACACATAATTTAGCCTTAGTAACATAAGACATAAACAAATAAGACAAATATAAGTGCATATAAACAAATTACCTGTAAGAGTTTTCCTATTATTGTTTTCAAATCGTAACTCTCTTTGCTAGTGTTCATATATCGCGGGGGATGTAGTGGGCTGAAATAGAGAATAGAGGGTGGGGGGGGGGGGTGCGTGGTCGAAAACCATCAAGCTGTTTATTGTGTTTGTGATAATTAGATCGCTAGCAGCAGGAGAGATGATTTTTCTCTCTCTCTATGATTCTCTAATGTGATACAGTATCGTCTCATCAATATGCCGTGGGTTAACCACACAGGGAGAAATCATTAATCTAATCTAACACTTCATTCAAAACTCAAGGGATCTTTGTTAAGTGGTGCAATCTCAGACTATTAAATTAATGTTGTTTATTTCATGATCAAACAAATAGGATGTGCGTGGGTAATAAAGTGTGTTTATCAGTAGAAAAAGAGCTTTTTCTGTGCTTTTGGGATACATTAGCATGCATGTGGGGCATTCAATAATACAGGGTGTTATCAGATAATTGTATTATCATATAGGTTATAAGCAATCTGACATGTACTGCCAAGGCTAGTTTCTCATAGCTTGTATTCAAATATGTTAATGTTATCATATGGAAAACAATCTTGCACAATACAAGACAAAAGTATGTATGCATGCTGCCAGACCTTTCTAGCATTTAAACTTGAAACTTTATCTCAAAGATCATACCGCACGAATGTGACACGCAAACAAAATATTAGACCTAATTTGCATATCATTAGGATAATAAGAGGCTGTGGGCCCTATGGATTTACCTCTTATTAATATATTTAAATATATAAATATCATGAATACGTTAATCTAATTGAGCTCACCCAGTGTCACTGAGCTCACGCCATTCTCCTCCACAACACAAAACGCTGGCGCCCGAACAAACATGCATGCTTGCAGCCCTAAAATAAAACATTTTTGTAATGTATCTTATATTATGTATTTAATTTTTCCTGATGCATTTAGTGTATTTCATTGTATTGTGAAGCACCTTGTGGTTTCTATCTGTGAAAGGTGCTATATAAATACATTTTACTTACTTACTTACTTACTTACTTACATTTGACTGCAGCCAGCTAAGTTTCACTCTCACCATCAGCTATTCATTCAGCAGCTGTCTGTCTCTACGTATTGACAGTCATGGCCATTTTGCATTACAAAGTCAAACAGTTTGAAAATATGCGCAAAACATGTCATTTCTGATACGGCTTCAAGAATACATCAAACATGCCCAATGAACATAAATGAGAAACTAAAATGTAAAGAAAACGTCAGAATTTAAAACACTGGCTCACATACAGTAATCTAGGCTAATGTGTCATTTGCTAATGTGAAAACCTTCAAATGTAGAATAATACAGAAAGCGTAGGAGAAAATGTAAGATAATAGGAGGTGTATGAGTATCACAGAAATGCACTTTGACCCCACTGTCTAACCTCCAAGGTCAGTGCAAGCAGACATGTGTTTGCCATCTGGCTTGGCTCTGCAATACTAATGCTACCTGATTTATGCCTGGATATTACTGGGATTATATTACTGAGACCCATTCAGCTATATGATTCTGTTTAAGATTGGAATTTGAGGGGGAAATATATTATCTTCCATTGGGCTTTTCAAAATTCTTAATGTGCATTTGTCTTCTCTCAGGGGATGATTAACAATCAGTTGTCAGTTTTGGCAATAACGGTAAAAGTCATAACACTTATGTTAAAATTTACCCAGAATCTCTTCCTAATCCTTAACAGTGTATGCAGATATTAATATTAAGAATAGGTGGCTTAAAGTTGGTTATTTTTGAGGGTTGACGGCGCCTGAATTTTTATCAAATATTGAGGGCTTATAACAAAAAGCTTTTACTAAAGTGCAACTTTGCAATGATTGACAGTGGATTTTATTTTTCTAGATGGGGATCTGAGGCATTATTATACTGGTAAACCCAAATCATCTTTATGCTCTAGTTAATTTATATTTGAATGTAAACCAAAACATCAGCGTACCTATTCCTCCAATCAACCTACATTAGCTGGTTGGACATTTCTTCATACAGACCAGATCCGTCAAAGCAAAGTAATTATGTATTATGTATGTGTTGTATCAAGTGTACTAACTGTTCAGGACGCTGTTATGTGTTATGTGACAAGAAAGCTTGGAGCCCTAAAAACAAACACCATCAGTGATCCGTCCAATTCTCTCCTTAAGGTCACGGTCATTAGATTAAAACATCACATTAGGACCACTTCTGAAACCTGACATGGAGCTACTGTAAAAGCAACTCCATGAAAGCTGTGGCTCAGTGTGTTGATATAATGTATTGTATTGTATTGAAATAAACTAACACAAATATGAATTGTATTAAATAGAGATATAACTATAATCTGAAGTGCATGTCTACATCTCCTAGTCAGAAACACTTGTTGCAGTCTAATAACACCGGGCCAAGCAGGTCACGCCTCCAAGTCAATCAACAGCAAAATAAACCCGGAAAGATTTCCAATTGATAAATCTTTAATGATACGAGGGATTTTACACAAACGCACACTTGATGCCACTAATTTAAAGCAAATATGAAGCTTGATTAAAAATTCCCCTGGCTCAGTGGGAGGAAGATAAATGTTTGAATAATTTATCAGATTTAATTGACACGACTGCAGTGTTGTAAACAGAAATGTTTTGATGTTCGTAATGCGGGTCGACACCACCGAGATTCTTTGACCGTTCAAGAGATTGAACACAAAGAAGATGAGCAGTAGCAGGAAGAGGAGAGCGAAAGGGGATCATGTTCCATCTGCAGTGTGCGAGCTAAATTAACTTTTACAACTCTCAATTTACATACCAACATCAGGCATGAGTGCCAATGAGTTTCATACTGTATATTAATCTGTATGGGGGGAAAGGAAGGAAAGTTTCGCAGCACGGTATCTGGTGAAGCTGATTAGCAAACACAACGGAACACAAAACTCTGAGCTAGCTTAGCGCCGGGCTAACACACTTCTGTGAAAGTGAATGTGTTGTTAAACAAGAGCGTAACTATTGTTAGAGGTGGAGAGGGAGGAAGGCAGAAAAAAATGAGAACGCGAATAAGCGGGATGTTTGTGTGTGTGTGTGTGTGTGTGTGTGTGTGTGTGTGTGTGTGTGTGTGGGTGGATGACAAAACTGTTGTTAATATTTTAGTATACTACTTTAGGTGTGTGTGGGGGGGTGGGGGGACGAAACAAAATATCTCAACTTTTAAGCCGCTACAACTATGCTTGAGTTAAGTCGTGTAAATTCTACAAAAGTAATAACTTACTTAGTAACCCTCAGTCATGTGTAACAAAGTCCTACCTGGGGCTCAAACCCCACACAAAGAACAAACAATCTACAACACACAATCTATAACGCACGTCACAAGTCCTTGAAGTATCGGAGAGTGAGATTACGTAACTGGATAGTACAACCAGCCTGCAACACTGGTCAACAGGTCTACATGATCAGTGGTCAACAGGTCTACATGATCACTGGTCAACAGGTCTACATGATCAGTGGTCAACAGGCCTACATGAACACTGGTCAACAGGCCTACATGATCACTGGTCAACATTCCTACATGAACACTGGTCAACAGGTCTACATGATCAGTGGTCAACATGCCTACATGATCACTGGTCAACAGGTCTACATGAACACTGGTCAACAGGCCTACATGATCACTGGTCAACAGGTCTACATGATCAGTGGTCAACATGCCTACATGATCACTG
>JAODUH010000016.1:480127-496293 GCA_027564835.1 Typhlichthys subterraneus
TGGTCAACATTCCTACATGAACACTGGTCAACATTCCTACATGATCACTGGTCAACAGGCCTACATGATCACTGGTCCACATGCCTACATGATCACTGGTCAACAACACATGTATCCTCAAAGTTTAGGGGTGGCCGCCATGTAGCCTTGCAGCTGTAAGGCTTGTACTGTATAACAAGAGACAATTTATTTGTGTAATTGTGTGTGGTGCATGTGTGTGCGTGTGTGTGTGTGTGCGTGTGGTGCATGTGTGTGCATGTCTGTGTGTGTGTGTGTGTGTGTGCCCGCCTGGCCACTGGTACAGTAAACACTGCTGTTATCCGCAAACAAACAGCATTTCACCAGTGACCGTGAATGAATACATCACATTTTGATGGAAGTGCCGTGTCTCAGTGCTCAGAATGCATCTACACCATGATGCAACGTACGCCAGCATACATGAATAGACAACAAGGGTGGCCATGGCTGTTTGTAGGGGTGATGTTTACTGAATTGTTAAGATGTTATTTCGATCTGACACGATTCTGGGCTCAGGGACAGAGAGAGATAGAGAGAGAGAGAGAGAGAGAGACTGAGTGTGTGTGTGTGTTAAACAGTGTGTCATAAGCAGTGGTGGAACATATAGTTCTATGGATAGAACAGGACCGGGCGACCTGAGATAATCAGCCTGCTTGGAACACAGGGCTGACATCGACCTTCACTGTTATCTAAAGAGAGAGACAGCGAGAGAGAGCGCTGAAGCAAGATAGCGGACGATACACAGAGAGACAAAACGCAACCCCAAACAGAGCAGAGAAGCATGAGACGCAGGTGGAGAGGTGTCGTCTCGGTGCGTAGCGCGCAGACTCCAGCGTCAGCATTACAGGCGGGGAAGGAGCAGCTCCACGGTGCCTCTAGACAGCTTGAGACACGGGTACAGTTTGTTTTCCTTTACACCTTGCGTTCATTCAAAGGGAACACAATAGGAGTCGCGGCGAAGGCGGCGGTGTAGAAAGGGCGCCCTACTTTTCCGCGGCGCGCTGCACAATGCAAAGCAGAGGGGCCTGGGAGCGGAGCTGACATTACAAAACATGTGTTTGTGTGTTGCCTGACAACGCGTGGCAATTCCACATCAAAGGCGAAGGGGACGGCGAATAAACGGCGGGAAGGCGGAGGGGGGGGGGCTCTCACACTATTAGCTCCCAATCAATAAACATGCAGACGGTGGTAAGGTAATCAGGACACAACTGGCGAGAGTCCTGACAAGTGTATCAAAGCCGGCGCTCGGAGGCAACAGCAAAATCTGTAACAAGCACTTTTGCCCCGTTAGCTGTTACTGACATTAGTCAAAACCAAGACAGATAAAATGGAATATGGAATGAATGTGTGGCTGGCTGGGGTTGGGGGAAAAGGTGGGGGGTGGGGGTGGGGGGGGCTTGTTTGAGAGTTTGCTATAGCCACACACCTCTTCTTTGATATGATAACAAATATCAACTGTTTGGGAGCGCTTGATACGCTTGATTTGGGAGCGCTTGATGTGTGACACGGTGCAGCCAGGAATACGTAGGAATTCGTACGCAGACCTGGCATTTCAGTCAGGACTACTTTAACTAAGTTATATGTTATTATCTTAATTATTTACATTTGGAGGTGTGGCTCTGTTCTGGGAGCTCCTTGTGCATACATGGAAAGCCCCTTCCATGCGCATACATGGAAAGCCCCTTCCATGCGCATACATGGAAAGCCTCCTGCTTCTGGGCTTTTGTCCGGACAGACAGCGGAGATGTAGCTACGAGGCTGTAGCTACGGTGACGTTCGATGGTGGTCCTATGAAAAGGAATAGCCTATCAACACAAACCTATGTAAATTACAAATATAACCTTTCAGTAGCACAGACAAATGTGTATAGGCTACAGGCCTAATTAAAAATGAAATAAAATACAATCAAATATCCAAAGCATCTGTGGCCTCATATGGGAACTTGAGCTGAAATACTTTTCACTGTATAATTATCTGTCTATTGCTGCCTGACCGCTTGTGTGAATGTATGCTTTTCCGCATGACTCTCTCTCTCTTTCTCTCTCTCTCTCTCTCTCTCTCTCTCTCTTCTGGATATCAGGGGTTAACTGAAGTTTGACCTTTTGTGGCCTCCATCCTGCTCCTGCTGTGGTGGAGGTTTGTTCAGAGCTGCCCGCTGGACCTCAGGGTTCACACTCAAGTGTGGGAAGCTAGATTGAAATGTCCTCCTGTCCCACACACACACACACACACACACGCACACACACACACGCACGCACACACACACACACACACACACACACAAACACCAGCTCAAAACTCCACCCTTATTTGTTTGTTTCAAAGCAATGTGTTGTAAAGGGAGAGGAGAGAGAGAGAGAGAGAGATGAGGGAAAGTGGTTTGGGCGGTTGGTGGAGGGGGTGGGTGGTATATCTTTACAAGCCCCAGGTATGTTGAATGGGCAAGTAGAGTGGGAAAAAAACAACAGAGAGAGGGGGGCGAGAGTGAGTGAGTGAGTGAGTGAGTGAGTGAGAGAGCGAGAGAGAGAGAAAATCTCATCCAAATAATTTTCACCCTGTGGGAAGAAAAAATGCAAATTGCAGATCAAAGAGGTTCGGAATGGAAAGCGGGCAAGATTGAGGAGAGAATATCATCAAGCGCGGGTTATGAACGCATGTAGCGGGCGTGAGAGAGACACACCGCACCCTGGTAATGGAGCTGACCTGTACTCAAGTCAAACACCGCCCCCGTTGCCTCCACCCCTGCTTTCAACGCCTTCCGCTTGATTTCCGCCGCAGTCGCAGTATCTACAGTTTACTTTTCTGGCGGTTCCTCTCCTTCTATCTCTCTCTCTCTCTCACTCTCTAATTTTCCTCTCGTCCAACTTTCTTTCTTGTTCACGCATTGGCCCTCTGCGTCTAGAACGCCCTGTCCGTCGTCGCCAGAACACATTGGCGAAGCGGCGCTACATTCCCCAGCTACGCGTCGAATTTGACTGGCGTGGGCACAGAAATCTCAAACGTATTCATCATTTGTAAACAAATATGTGTGTGAGAGATGATTCATCCTGCATGCTGGTCACACACCAGACAACATCAGAAATGGGGTGGGGGGTCGTTTCTATCTCCTGTCCTGGGTGGATTCTGCCATCGTCACTTTGTCTGGGTTTGAAAGGTGGAAGGAGACAATTTAAATCACAACATAAAAGAGTTGAAACTAGATGTACTGTATGTCTGTGCACAGAACCATTGGTTTAATATCATTTAATGAAGGTTTATACACTGAACATGCTCCAAAGAAATTATAATACTTGCCCACAGTAGGTATTAGTAAACATACTGCACTATTGTAGTATATCGGTCATATTTTTACATACCATAACACCGGGATGAACTTACAATATGGTCTATAGGTCTTTGAAATGTCAGTTTCATTGGAAATGGCAAGTTTATTTTAGTGTGTCGGTTTTGTATTACGAGAGGGAATGTATAGCATCACATTCTGACATATTTACCGTAGAATGTCTCTACTGCACAACCAAATCGATGCCCGTTTTTCACGTAGTCTGAAGGTTAATCTTCAAAGCACCTCTTTTTTAATTTGCTCTATACAATAGCAATAGGAATGATATTGCCGTTGCCATTGGTGATGTGACCAAGAGTCTTCTCCTCGTGTAAATCAGTGATTTGGAGGGTGTCGGGGTGGGCTCGGACTCGCTCTTTCTCTGCCCCCTCCCTCCATCTCCCTCCCTCCCTCGGTCCCTCTCTGCCCAGGACCAAAGCCATTAAATAAAAATCCACACCTCATACCCGACCCCCCCCCCCCCTTCCTCATTATTACTAAACCACTGCATCGCCTCGTGTCACCTGCCACCTGCTTTGTAATGTGATTACAACACATAGGAATTAGTGTGTATTTTTAATATGGGGATACTTTCCCCCTACTTTTTCACCTCCGTTTCTATCTCTCTCGTATTATTTTCTTTTTAAATCTTGATGAATGATGCGGGAGGGGGGGCCTAGGGGCATAGATGTGTTGGTAAGGGGTGGTGTGTGTGTGTGCGTGTGTGTGTGTGTGGGGGGGGGGGTCTCTGATTGTATCTAGCAGACATGCCAGAGCTGCGATAATAAATGACAGCTGATTTATGCGTCTGTATTCTTTTATTTATATTTAAATGTGAAAAAAAAAAATAGCAAGTGGGCTGATTTCTGATATTAATAATACAAGTGGATCCACTTTGATTAGGGTTCTGTGGAGAGCTGTGCATATTCAGCATTACAATTAAAGCCTCTGATGTGAAATAGGAATGACACGCTAATGAAGCGAGCTAGCGAGCCTGAACCGCGACTGTCCAACAGCATTATGGCCCGTCGCAGATGAAGAGTAATTACACCAGGAACAGTGAAATGTCATTAAAAATCTTCAGTAAGTGATTTAACCCGCCGTTCTAGCTAAAGCTAGTTGGTTCTTTCTTCTTCTTCTTCTTCTTCTTCTTCTTCTTATTTAGCACCCCCTCACACGGATGCATTATTTTCTTCCTGCATTTATTTGTTTTTCTTTTACATAATAGACTAAAAGCTTAAACGTATAGCTGCACTTCTAAAAGTTCTGCAAATAATATAACATTTCAATAATAATATTGTTAGAATATAGATACAATACAGGAATTAGAGATAAACACACAATGAAGTTACTTAAATTTAATACGAGGTCAGGCAAAGCACAGTATAAATGCAAATGAATGTGATTTGGCAATAGGTAAATAGGTCAACACAAGGGTCAATACAAAGACCCTTTGAGTCACTTGGGTGATGAGTGCAAAAAACTACAAGAAACAAAAGACTACATGCAGCATAACAGAGGTGCTTTTTGAAAATATTATTTTGTTTCAACGATGTTGCTGCTGTCTGATAACAAATGTTTCTATGCACCAGCCCAGGTTGGCTGTGGTTATTATCGATGAGCTAAATTCTTTAGTTTTGTCATATTCATTGTCATCCATTGAGTGGGTGTGAATTTGTTTACTGATGAACATCTGTTTTGTGTGTGTTTGAGTTTATCTGTGAACATTTCTATGAAGGTGAATTTGTGTGAATATATGTGTTTGTGTGTGTGTGTGTGTGTGTGTGTGTACACTGTAGGCAGTGGTAATGCCACAGGCACTAATTCATGACTATCAGCACTTTTGCTGATTTAATTTGGCAAATCTCTTATTTCTTGTGTAGAAATAAGCATTTCTCTTGCATATATTGTGTGTTCTTACACACAACACAATTGCAAATGTGCATTAGTAAGGCAACAATGGTGCAATGCATGAATTACTTTTCCTGTTATCCAAATATGAACCCTAAGCAAACATCAAAGAAAGCTCAGCCTTTCTCATCAATGCCAATTTCCTGTTTGTGACAGAACAGGAAGTTGAAGCAGTTTGAACAATTTGAAGCCCACAAACAGGAAAGACATCAAGATATGTTTCTCTGGAGTTTTGGTCAAATGAATGTGTTCCACTCTAACCTTTCGTGTCAGGCTGGCATTTTTTTAGCTCAAAGGCTACTTCATAATCTCGCCCCACGGTTGCTGCCATGACAACCATGTGACTGGCGTGACCACGTCCGACACGGAACATGGCGCCGTGACACACAGCCGTGCACATGCTGCGGTAGCAGGAGGTTGGAGCGGTGCGAGGGAGGTGGGGGGTGTAGGACAAGCACTCTGGTCTCCCAGCATCGAACCAACCGATGTGCCTCCGAGCTACGCAATTATTTTTGCACTGCGTCCAATATCAACTCGAGAGCAATGCAAATTATTTAAGACGCGCTTCTCAGGACTCGCAATTATAATAATGATGATCTCAATTAGCGTTGCCATTGCCTCGGACTATTTAGCAGGCAATTTTGCAGCCTCGGGGTGACGGTATTCTGGAGAGCCGACATGCATTGTCAGGTCAGGAGGGGAGGGGTGAGAGATGGAGATTTAAAGTGAGTTTGAGAGAGAGAGAGAGAGAGAGAGAGACAGAGACAGAGACAGAGAGAGAGAGAGAGAGAGAGAGAGAGAGAGAGAGAGAGAGAGAGAGAGAGAGAGAGAGAGAGAGAGAGAGAGATACTCTCAATCAATAACGATTGGAGATATTTACCGCCACATCCCATAACCGGACAGGCCCTAAATTGACCTAATTGGTCTCAGCTGAAGATTAAATGAAATGTAGCCAATGAAATGAGTGTGCTGTCTATCTCAGGGCCAGAAACCTTTGGATAAAACCAACAGGCATTTAATTAGCAGTGGTTGATGATCAGATTATATCTTGCAGTTCCTTTCACTAAAATGAACTGTTTGTTAATCCCTACAAAATAACCACATTGCACATTAGTAAGAATACAAAATTTCAATGCCAAAAAAAGGAGAATTTAACGTGAAAACTATCACCCTCTGCCTTTTTGTTCATTTCCCCAAATTAACTCTGACCTATTTTATGAGGCTTCTCCATGTCTTCTTCTCGTGCTCTCCTGTACCACATTGCCATTGTGAATTAGAGGGGCTTCTATCCCCCTACCGCTCATGTGGAAAAGATGCACCAGCAGCTACCTGTTCTTTTATTCATCGCACTGTAAATAACTACACTTTATGAAGAGCAGCCAGTGTGACTCACAGATACCTCTCTAACCACAACCCATTATTATTTCATGGCCTTTGAAAGAAGGGTCTATAGCAGTCACTCTTGCACTATAATGCGTGCGCCGCATCTGATGTTGTGTAGTACACAGCGGCCCTTGTTGAGCTCTGTGCGCGATCCCTCACTTGAATTCACAAACACTTCCAAGTGCATAAATAGCACGGAGGACTAGTGCCTCGCAAGCTAGCTAATGCTCCGGAACGCCATTGAGGAGATAACAGCAGGCTTCCACGGCTGACGGCTGGAACTGTCAGACTCATTGCTGTGTGTGTGTGTGCGTGTGTGTGTGTGTGTGTGTGAATGCCTGTATGAAAAATACTGTTGTTTTTCTCGCGGGACATCATATGGTAAAAAAAACAGGGAAAAAAAAAAAATAACATGCATTGGCGTTACGATTAAATGACCGGTGGACATGATTCAGGGGGTCCGTGGCGTCCCACGGCACCCCTCGGAACTCGCAGAAGGCTTCTCAGAATACAGACAAGCTAATGGGCAACCGTATTGGTCACGGTAGATTCAGCTTGAATCTCAATGAGCGTGTCAGTAAGTTGTTCCATGACCGACAAGGTGCGGTAGGCCTGCTGGAGTAGATTTCTCCTCGCACAAGCCTGTCATATAGCAGTCAGTCAACTCAACACCAATTGAAGGTAGATTTTGCTCCCCCTCCCCAGTCTTGAAGATGCTAACAGCTGTTAAATGATGAATTTTTCTACCAAACGTTGGCTCAATGACATCATAGTGGTATATGTTTATTTTATCATCTTCTAGCATCTTATCCTAATTTAGCCTATGCAATTTTGCTTTAAAAGAATGTATAGGACTTGTGAATCACTCTTTTATTACACACAACAGTGCAGTATAGCTACACTACTAGGCTGACATTAAAACAGAATGAGGTCATCACACAAAGCCTAAAACCATGACCGGTCCAGAGGGCTGGACTACACAACTTCTCATCCCTTTCCTCTAAACAAGGCTCTAGGTGCTGGAAGCTGGAACAAAGCCTTGTAATGTAACATACACATTAAACTTTAACTTCTTTTTCCCTTCTTTCCCTATTCACCCGTTCCTCTGCCTCTCATCTCTGAAGTAGCAGCCCCTGAAATGTTAAAAGTATAATGCCAGCTAGATTTTCATGGCAGTGCCTTTGTAAAATAAATAGATGTGTGTGTAAGAGCGGAAAAAAATAGTACTCCCCAATGCTTGAGTTACACAGGCCCGGTTTCAAATCCTAGTTTTGGTCCTTTATTTTATTCAGCAGTGAAATGCCATGAATACAGAAAATAAAAACGGCTGTTACAATTCTCAACCATGACCTTCTAATGTCAGAGAACCTTTAACATATGGACACAGTACACGGTAATGAAAAGTATATATATATAAAAAAAAAAAAAATCTGTTGAATCTTGTTCATAAAGAAAAACAAATGAAAATCAAAAGTATTCACCAATTACATAAACATGTGTTTGCTACAGTCTTCAATTTACTGTATACATAGGGGGATCACATTCCCAATCATTAGAGGACAGGGTACATGTCTCAACTGCCAGACATAATGCTTCATAAAGTATGCACAGAGGTACAAGCAATAAATACACACATTAGGTTAGGCCTTACAGCTACGCAAAGCAGATGCAGAAAAAAGCAGGTTTGCTGTCCTTAGCGAGCAATGAGAGAAACAGTAAAAATTCATGTTAAGTCAGAAAAGAAACATTGAGATTTTTTTCCCGCTTAGAAAAAAGTCAATTTTATGGGTCCACCGACATTTTTTTTTTTTACATAAGTATGCACAGTTATCAAAATACAGACAAAATCAACCCAGAAAAATCCAGACTATTCTAAAATCTAGTGGAGAAGATCGCAGTTCTGGAGGTCTTTCTGGTATTATGTGCAAGCAACTATTTTAGACATTTTTTTTTTAACTTAATTTATACAAAACCCATGCAAATCTACAGGTAATATGCATTCTGTGGCTGACAGTTTAATATCCTTCCCAAAACAAAACAGTATATCTGAGGTATGCACTCCTAGGCAGGTACATATAGGCCATCGTCCCGATGATTATTATATTATTTTTATTATTATTTCTTGTTTCCAGTCCACCAAATTATTTTTTGACATGCATTTTAAAAAACACATAATTCCCTTACAGGTGATCTATACATCATCATTCTACAAATGTTCGAGGACAACCTAGTACAATGCAAATCTTCCATATCTCGACGCAGGGAATGTAAACGTCGGTTTTTGAGCCATGTCCTTTTGAGATGAGTGCAGTAGAAGTAACTCACTCCCGTGGCATCCTAATAACTCGTGCAATCCGTCATAATTGTTCTGAATTTGTTGTGCAGAGGTAGAAGCTTTTTGAAAGCCATTTTGGGTAAGTGGGATAACCCCCCTTTTTCTCTTTTTTTAAAAGACGCAACGTCCTTTTTTGGTGTTTTGCGAAAATGTCTTCAAGTCATTTTCGCTGACTCCAGCTAAGTACTGACGGGATAAGCTTTGTTTCTGGGCCCAACACCCCTCTTGAAACTGGCATGAGCGTGTGTTTCTGTGTTTCTGTGTGTGTATAAGCAGTGCAACACATGTATGTGTGTAAATACTATACAATGTTTGTGCAGTAGTTGTGTGTTTTATGCACAACAGACACACAGCATGTTACCGTTATGCTACATTACACACTTTGCTCATTATAGTACGACAAATCCAGTTTTTGCTTTGATAGTTGGAAATTTCTCAAAACAAGAGCTAAGCATGCAGACCACTATCACAGGGAACTGTCTGTGTGTTTGTTGTGTGGCCGTGTCTGTCTGTGTGTGCGTGTGTGTGTATGCTAATCTCAGAAAAGGTGTAGTTATTTTCACTTTTTATCCCATACGAGGAGGCAGAATTTTGTGTAACTTTGGTTTGACTGAAAACGGAAATAACCATTTAAAGCAACAATACTTTTCTAGATGACATTAGCTGTGATGATATGATGGAAAGACATTTTTAAACTTTCCATCAGTCATGAGAAATGCCAAATGTGTAAAAAGCTGGCTACCCATATAGAGTACATTAGTGACATAACGATGGTGTCTGCTTTGCTAACACCAGTTGTACCTATCATTAAGAAGCTATGAACCACACTGAGTATTTGACGAAAAGCAAATATCACCTAGAAAAGGTTCCCCATTCATCTTCAATATCCTCTTTCTACAATGGCTATTATTATTTGCTTTTACATGGTAACCAAGCCACATCATTCCATGTCAACTTGAGATTATGATTTATTTGGCTTCACTAGATATTTTTTTAACGTTTGGTTAGCGATGTTTTCAGTTTCGGTTTTGACGCAGCTCGGAACAAAGCCGCCACAGAAATAAGACGTGACATTATTTGACAGTCCTACTTAGAACATTACATCACCAGGTTAGAAAAAACATTGACTCGATGGGCAACGCAAATGGTCATAATAGAGAGTACAATGTAAAACAATAAAAAGTAAAGAACATAAAACGGAAAATCAAATAACAATGTCCACAACAACACAATGTTTGCACTTCCATTAAATACACAAATGTCTTGTTTTGGTCATGATCCACTTGCTAGCTAATTTCTCCACCAGTCAAATTCCCAGCATATAAATGCTTGTAGATGACATGTAACATTACCCCCATGCCTGGCAGACATCTCCTCTACACTCATTTAGTGGACAATCTACGACTGCTCAAATTACACATCACAATCAGAATGTTGTATTTTTTTATCTCTTTGTCTTAGTCATCTTTGTACAGGGCTAAATGAAACAATCCCAGAGGTTATTCAAAGGTAGTCTGCGGAAAAAAAAGCTTCTCTTTGTACTAGTTTAAAGTCACAGAAAGCTGACCAAGGAGTTTTGGTGACTTCTGTCTATAAGCTATTGGCCATTGCTAGTTAGTGTTGGCTTTGGTTTCTAGCTGTTGCCTGTGACTGTTTGCAGGTAGACAAAGCTTTAGAGCGAGGAGGTAAGGTGAATGGCAAGAAGGAAATTATGCACAAATGCATTTGTCTTTCAGAAATGGTGCTTTACACAAACATATACACATTTTCCCCCCAACATAATTTCAACTTTTTTTTCTCTCTTTTTTTTGTATCACAAACAGATAATAGACTGGAAGCTGATGTTGTTCTGATAGCTGTGACAACAGTCTTGAGTACTGCAGTTCTTGGTGTGACTCAGGGAATGGCATTTACAGTTGGTGGTGGTTAAAAATTGCAACATAAAAATTAACAATGGAAACAAAGACAAAAATGAAACTAAAACAACACTGGTTTTCATAATCGTAGCAACATACAGGCAGTGACACTAATTTCTGAGACTATTTCTGTGCAAATGATGAACACAGCAACAACTTGAATTGAACCAGCAATCGTCTGTAGACATGAACAACTACTGTGGGTTGAATTAATCGCGTGAAGCGTCTTCTTTTTTTGGCAGTATGTGAGGCCGATAGCTTTCTACAGAACAGAATTAGTTTGGTGTGTTTTCTCTTTTTCGTTTCGCCTCCATCCGTTATTTTCTGAGTCTGTCAACGTACGTCAAGGGCGAGCTGTCTCTAATGAAACAAGAGTCAAAGAGTCCTTTTCTTTTAAAAAACAGGCATCTCATGCCTGTTGGGTTTGGGGTGTGGGGAGGAAGGGGAGGGGGGGGGAGGAGGGGGGGGGGGGCGCACAAAGGGCTGCAACAAAGAGTTCCTTTGGGCCGGTTCGCCGTCCGGATGCATGCTCAATAAATAGTCCCAGTGGTGCGGGATTCAGAAAAAAGAGTCATATGTGAATGCATGGGTTGTGGAGTGGTTTTCTAGTCCTGCACGGGCGGGGAGGATACAGGGGGGGGGGGCACGGGTTTGGCGGAGGGATACACGCGGACCTGCGCCGCGTCCAGCCTACTCCAGGTCTTCTGATAGGTTGCCCTCCTCCAGCTCCCGGTCCTCGTCCAGCTCGGGACTGTGGTTGGCTGTCGTCACCAGTGACATCGGGCAGTCGTCGTCGTCCATGTTCAGTGGCTCCTCTTTGACGTGAATCTGTGGCCTGGGGAACACAGCGGTGTCAGGCGAGTCGAGTGTGGCCTGCTCTTCCCTGCTGTTGACTGAAACTAACAGCATCCTGAATTGTTCTTCCCTGCTGTTGACTAAAACTAACATCCTGAATTCTGTTCTTTCCTGCTGGTAACTAAAACATTATGAATCACCGCTGTCAATTTCACATCTGAATAAGCTGCTATCTGAACGGTAATTAGAAAACGTGACAGTTAAGGGGAAAGTAAAAACAGGGCAGGTTCAGCAATATTACGCTTTACAGCAGGCAAGACAGATACACGTTGCACAGATAAGTAAAGCAACACATTTGAGCCGCTATGTGCTGTAATCGCGTGGGGGGGTAACAGCCTGGTTGTCTGAGGGACGCTAATTCGACGCGAAGCGCCACGTGTACGGTAAGCAAGCGCATGAAAATTACATGAGAAAACACGGCTCGCGTTCGGGGCGATAAGCCATGACGCGCCAGACATGTTTGGCATTTAAAAGTTTACTGATGACACCGGGTTGAAATACATGAAAAAGGGAATAGGTGTGTGTGTGTGTGTGTGTGTGTGTGGGGGGGGGGGGGGACAGGCCACATGATAAATAATGGAGAATTTCTCCCCCGGAGAAAAGGCAGAGAAGAGTTAATAGAAAGAGCAGCCACTCGTTAATATGCAGGGCCTGTGTCGCTCCTGAAGAGGGAGGAGAAGGCAGGGAATAAAAAGAAGAATAAGAAAAAAAAAGAAGAAAATGGCAGCCATGTTCTCCCATTAATCAACTTCAGCCCCGGCAGTTTGCTCGGACACCATGATACATGTTTTTAACTCTGAAAATGGATGAATATCTTCAGCCGCTGTCAATAAAGCGGGCGAGGGGCGGCCCACGCGAGCCCCTACGAGGGGTGTGGGCGGAGAGGCAGAGGAGAGAGAAGAAGAAGTGACTAACAAGAATAATAATGCTGTCACACACAAACAAGGCTGAACATGATCCGGGGGGCCCTAGTTTGGGGAGAGGGGTTGGCGCCACCATGATAAATCTGACAAAACCTAATTATTTCTGACATGTCGGATGCATCAGGAAATCCCCTAAGACTTGTGGAGGGGGGGAGAAGAGGTATATCGATGTATTAGCACGTGTCTGGTGGCCCCTGTCCCAAGCTTCCTTCATCACTGGCAGGATGGTGGTGGGGGGGGGGGACTTTTAATCTGAAGGCAGACGAGACTTTAATATGCAGAGCCAAATGAATTAATATTCCACTGTGGTAGGGGGGTGAAGGGGGATGAATATTTGTGTTACACGCCATGCAGGCAGGGACAGTTAGATGGCCAGCGTCTCAGCCAGCAGAGGGTCGAGTCGTAGGGAGGGCAAGAGATCGGGGGCTCTGGTCCTGTTATTCCATATGCTGGTGTAAATATGACATCTCTCCTTTCAGCGTTTTTAAAAATGGACAAATATTATTTCACATAGCGAGCAAGAACCGTTATTTTTACACTTGAGGAGTTGCAAACCAGAAAATAACCGCGATATTACCGATATTATTGTCATTTTAATAAGGGCAGACAAGACAAGAGTGGAATATATAATCTAGAGTCGACAAGAGAAGCAGGGAAAGAGGTAGTTTACCTGAAACACTTTTTATATTAATATATTGTAGCCTGCTACTGTCGTCATCAAAACAAGCATCCAGCACACTGCTGCGGTAAAGGTTGGTTGTGAATTACGTTACGACACCAGCAATGATGATTTTGTCCAGACGGAGCAGTAACTTTCTCCAGTATTTTAGGATGAAAATTACGCAGTTTATATGTTTGGGAGATTGTTACAGTGTGTGGGCAAGTAGTGAGCCTAAATTATTTTAATTAAGAAAATGCTAAAAATGTCAACTTACTATGGTCAGGTTTGCAGCGATACCATGTTTTCTGTAGACCAATTCTAAACGCACCTCTGTTTCGCTATTGTCATGTGACGTGAATTATTTGTTGTGATTGGCTAAACCAGTTTCATTGCTTGGCTAAATAACCTTGAAGCGAATAAAACAAATGCCGTATTTTCGCATTTATTTTTCTAACCGTAGCTGGCTGGAATTATGCACCTTCACCTAAACCTTTATCTAAACAATAAAATACCCATCGGCCTTGAGGAACACATATCACCTGGCCAGTCCATTCCAGGCCGATCTGGACGGTCCATTCCAGGACGATCCGGCCAGTGTGGACCGGCCACAATGTTTTACACTACAGTATGTGACTGGGCCGGCCGGCTGGCCGCATCTGCTGCGCTACAGTACAGTCTCTGTGAGTGTTTGTCAGACTGGGCCAAACTACTTTCAATATTGAGGGGAGATGCGAGCGGCCCCTCCTATCTTTGACTGATCCTTGTTAATGCGGAGATCGGATTGGCACAATAGTTTTCGAATGCAAGGTGGTGAATGAGATATTTTTTTCATTTTAGTTTCTTATCCAAATATAGCCTACAATAGATGTCAGGTACAAGCAGCAGAATTTTCTATGTTTACTTAGGCCTATTTCAAACATCCAAACGATAGTTATTGTTTTCATTTTTCTAAAGTTTACCCTGTTGGCTAGAGTCAGTAGGCTAATAGCCTAGCTAATAGGATTAGGTTGTTAACATTGGCGGTAAACCTATTTATTGGTGCTGAAAGTTATTGGTGCTGAAATGTATATTATACAACAAATAAAAGGCCAATAGAAAGGACCAGGCTACCTACAAATTTAAATAAACTACTGCATAATAGTTTATTATAGTGGATGGTGTGTAGGCTATTTGTATTTGCCAAGGTCAACTCTAGATGGTTCTCGGCCGGTCGGCTTCAAATTCCAAGGCTGTTTTTCAGTCCCAGTCCGACTCTGCCTGTCGCTGTTCTGTGTGTGTGTGTGTGTGTGTGTGTGTGTAACGCTGCCTGCGAGCAGTCAGAAAAGCGCACGGGAGCATCACGGTCTTACGTCAGCAACACGCCTGTAAATACAATATTATCCCGGTCGGAAAAATAATCCAGGTTATGTCCATTTATCGCACGATAAGTCGATGTTGTCATTATCGAGACAGGCCTAGCGCCTGCTAAACAATTAGCCACAAGGCCGCCGGACTAGTTGCGGAGCAGATAACGGGGCATAATAGAGGTCAGCGGAGGAGGATCTTCAAACCCGGCCGCTCATCTTTGATGTTAAGTGAATGTAATTTGCTGAAGTCTGCATCCCGTCTTGGCAGTCGGCCTGTCGGGTTCAGGCCTAGTCAAGTACTGCAATGCTTCTTTTAAATGTACCCTCAAGGTTACACCCCGCCCCTCACCAAGCCCCCCACCCCCCCTTCCCACACACACACACACACACAATGTGGAGGATTTAGCCTGGAGCTATCTGGGTTGTGGTTAAGCAGACAGCATTAACTTTTAGAAGTTGGGGGTAAAACCGGGGCCGGTCTAATTGCTGGATCGGCCTGCCTTGCGCTGATGTTTGTCCTCTCCGGAGAGAAAAGCAGGCAAGGTGACGTACCCTTTAGTCTGCCGCTGCCAGCAACTCCATAACTTAAACACGGCCAGGAAAAGCCACTTAAAAAAAACACACTTCCTCCATTTTGAGAGTTGTCGCGGCTGTGTAAGGCAGGCGGAGGGAGAGACACATAGACGAAGATGGGGAAGTGAGAAGGGGGGGGGTTGGATGTATCCCAAAGCCTCACATCGGTGTCATGGCGACCAGCCCAAAGAAACGATGCAGTGAGGGAGGAAAAGGGGGCTCTCCTGGTACTGCTACTAAACGGCAAATGGTCCGGGGAGAAGATACCCTGGCACTATGGTCAGCACACCTATCAGCCCCTCAAAGCTTCCCGTAAGGTGTGGACACCTGGTTGCTCAGAGGCTTCGAGCCCAGGAGTGTTCTTAAACCGACGACGTCACAGTCGACACGAGACGCTTTGCCTTGAGTGTGTGCATACGTGGATGTTTACACTGCATGTGCACCGGTATGTGACATCACAGTCAGGCTGACATTCACCTGTGTCAGTATAAGATGTTCTCCCCATCTCTCTCTCTCTCTTTCTCTCTCTCTCTCTGTTCCGTAATACACAAAGAGCTAGGGGAGGGTATGAGATTTAAGAAGTAATTAATGCTACAACTAGCTGCTAAATATTAATAGGAACAGTCGTGCATAAAATATGGCGGCTAAAGCCCTACAATGCAGACACCGTTGTAATTAAAGGCCAGCGTGTAACACTGCCTCTTCTAGGCCTAGCTGGAATCCAAGACGCCATGCCACAACCCCGCTCCATTGAAATGAATACATCTGAGACAGACAGAGAGAGAAAGAGAGGGAGAGAGAGAGAGAGAGAGAGAGAGAGAGAGAGAGAGAGAGAGAGAGAGAGAGAGAGATCATATAGCAACAGAGCCTAGCCCCCGAGATACATTGAGACCAGAGACCACTCTGTTAGAGTAAATTAAATA
>JAODUH010000016.1:505103-525148 GCA_027564835.1 Typhlichthys subterraneus
ACTACTGTGTTTACTGCATGTATGCATGCATCTGTATGACTGTACTGGTGTGTGCGTGCGCGTGCACTGTGTAGTTGGTCCTACCTGACGACAGGGACATGGAGGAGTAGTTGTCGGCGTGGCGTCTGCGCATGGCGCCCATGCTGGGCACGTTGGCCCCGCCCAACACTGAGGGGACCTGGGGCATGGGGGCCATGGGCGTGATGGGGGCCGTGGGCGTGGTGGGGGTCTGGGGCAGGTTTGGGGGCGACACGGACGGAAGGTTCTTGGACATGGTGACGCTGGACACCAGGTTGAGCTGGGGGGTTTGAGAGATATAGGGGGAGGGGGGAGGGGATAGGAAGGGGGGCAGAGGAAGAGTTAAGCGGGGGAGAAAGTGACGGAGAGAGAGAGAGAGAGAGACGGGGAGAGAGGGAGGATTGAGTTTGTTCTCTCTGAGTGGTCTCTGCAGCGCCAGTGTTCCCGCTAACAAGGCTAGCAGAAAGCCAGCCCGCTCTGCTAATTACAACCACCAGCTTGTCTCATACACATTCTAATTAGAGCACGCTGTACGCCATTATCGGCGATCAGCCCCCGTTTTATCCCCAGCACCATCTCTGTGCATCTATTCACCCCCACCACCCTCCTGATGTGACCGATATCCTATCTTGCGTCCCAGCCACTGTGGGACAGAGGACATTAACTGTGTCACCGCTGACAACATAACATATCCCAGTAACGCCTATACAAGTCTGATAATCATCACATGAGCCTAACGTGGTAGAACAATCACTCGTGTTCCGATGTGGAAGTTGTTGTTTAAGCGCTGCTTAGCAGATTTCTAAAATGGGATATGAAACCAAATGACTAGGTTGGTGAAAATGATTTGCCGTGAGTGCGGCAACGCCTGCAAAACACACGTGGAGGGTATTTTGATGTCCAGGAACATGATGATATTTACTGATGCTGGAAACAAATGCGGCGGATGACTTTGATAGAACACTAAGCTTTTATTGCGTATTATCAGGTTACCATGACCTTATGTGTGTTTGCAGGACAGCCCCAGTTACCTCCAAGGTCATGCTGAAGACCCATTCATATCAAGACAGGAGAGCGTGTAGGCTAAAGCTAACTCAAAAAGTGCTCGCTAATCTGCTGTCTCTTGCGCGTTTTGCTAACCAAATCTCATGTGAGAGGTTTAAACCGACTGGAAAATTCCTAACTGACCTTTTAGTCCCTGCGCTAATTTAGGTGGAATGGTAATGACATCGTTACATATTCAAACAAAATTGCCTTAATTGGGAGTTGGCAAGCTGAAATCGTCCGCTAGAGAGGGGCTGGAATATAACCAACTTGAAAGATGTGAGGAAAGGATGAAGATGGAGAGGGGCTTATGGCATGTGTTGATAAATACGGTGTAAAATGTCAAGTTTGAGGTATTATGGTGGATCTGCCATTTCAGCTGATAATTACATGGTCGCTTAGCTTTAATGAGCTACAGTGCTGCGAGTATACAGTAGCTTAGCAGAACCTATCATTTAGAGGTATCGGGGGTTGAGAAATTGTTGTTAAATTATGCCTAAATGCTGGTATACATTTGTGTTATATTGCACATTAAATTGTGTATTTACCACATTGTTATATTTACCACATTAATCATCAAATTAATAAAAAAATTATGTTGGCCTTCTAAAGAACATTATAAAGAAGCAATAGTTGTTTCCTTAAAGTACTTTTTATTTGATCTTAAATGTATTGCTTTCATTTTATCTTAGATTTTTTCAAAACATGCAGATTTTATTTGTACATGGCCTTTAACACACACACACACACACAAACACACACACACACACACACGTACATGTATAGTACGAGTATAGTGTACAAGTCCCAGTCATAGTGAATATTAAAGGTCAAGAGAGATACGCAGACCGGGAAAGAGATAGCAACACAGTGCGTATGTGAGTGAAGTATCTCTCATGTAGCCTCTGCGTCCATCATCGGTAGCCTGAAATAAACCCTGTGCGCGCGCATGCATGCATGAGTGTGTGAGGCATGTACATTTCTAACGTTAAAACATAATTTTGCCTCCCTGTTCAACTCCCCTATCCGCCAAGGTACGGCAACAAACGGCACATGTTTGCAGGCACGCGATCCTGTACTAAAATGGAATTGATTAAAGTAGAACAGAAGAGAGAGAGAGAGAGAGAGAGAGAGAGAGAGAGAGAGCTCATTATTCCGGGGTAGCAGCTTTGCTAACTCTTTCTCCTATGCCATCCATGGCATGGCCAAAAGGTAACATTTAATGACATATGTGGAGCAAACGGGGTCATATGGAAGACAGCGTCTTATGTGTGCTCCGCGTCTGGTCGTTGTCAGGCGATGGTTGCTAGGCGCCGTGGCGACGACCCAGCAGGACGTCCCGTGCGGCTGTTTGATAACGTTCGTTTATCTTTGGCGAACCGTCACGCCGATGTGTCTGTCGCCAGCGTAACAAAACGACTGGGAGGGTCCGGGTGGGGTACGAAGGACTTAAAACCCGAGTGCCTAACTGTTCGTTTAGGAGATCTGTCTGAATTAGCCCTCGCCATCAAATGCAATTAGCCGCTCTTTCATGTGCGCTCTATGTAATGCAATACTTCATTAGCATCATTCATTCAATATTCAGGTTTAGATTATAGGCTGCAAGTTTCTTTATTGGATGAGAAGGAGCCAAGCTGCTGAGTTTGGAAGATCAAAAGAGAGAGAGAGAGAGAGAGAGAGAGAGATTAAATAATGAATTGGTTAAAAGGGAGTTTGATTCCTGATGGAATTACGGGATAATTATGCTATCTTGTGATTATCTACGTTCTGTGATGAGAGGTGATGGGGTAAATTATTCTATTGAAATTAGGCACTTACTAAGCAGACGAAACATGCTGACAAGGTGACGATCGCCCAAATATTTCAGAACGCCTACAATTGACAGTAAATAAATCTTTGCGGGAAATTACGTTGCCCACGTTGAAATTCAATGCTGCTTAATTAGAACACGTGCATGATCACATAATATATAACATCTAAAGAAACACACCAACAAAACGAGAGACAGTGAGAGACAACTGAAAACAGACTCCATCACTCTACACCGACATCCATTTGACATCATCATAAATTCCATCAAAACTTGGACTCGATCATTTTCTTTTCCAAAACTGTTTTAGTGCACAGCGCCGCTGGCCTTTGTGTCCACCGCTCAGAACGGCCACGATGCCGCTCTATCATTTGAAGCTGTTTGTTGTTCAAATGACACATCTTCTCCATGCCTCTCTCCACTCTCAAGTGGTGCTCTGGGCCCGGCGAGCTAAACGGCCTCCGCTGTCCGCCAACAGGTTGTTTTGACTATTACACCCATCGGCCATAAATGGCCTTGCCATCTAATACACTCCGAAACCTCTATTGTCCTCTCTCTATTGGCCAGCAGTGCTAACCCCGCATTACAAATCCAATTTCGATTCCAGCCACCAGTCACTCAATCGCAAATACTCTCTTTATGGAGTCTGTTAGCCTGTCTTTTAACTGCCTGGGTGGTTACACTGCTTATTCCACCCCTCCTCCACTCCCCCACAACCCCCTTCCATCCCCCAAACCCCCCTCCCAGAGGCTGTTTATGGTGGCCAGACCAATATGCACTCACTGGTTTGGGCGATGACTTGGGTTCTGAGGGCCGCATGTGCAAGTGTGCCATCATAGCCTGAAGACGCTCCCGTTCTTTAGAAAGCTGTTAGTGCAGAGGAGGGAGAGAGAGGGAGAGAGAGAGGGAGGGTGGGATAGAGAGAGAGAGAGATAGAGATAGAGAGTGGGAGTAGAAAAAAAACACAGGTTATCAGCATGAATGATTTTCCCTGACTGGCATTGATTTTTATCTTTAACTTCTCGAGTCCCCCCCACCCTTCCCTCAAGTGCACATGGCATCGGGGGTATCAGGGAATCAGGGGGAGTAGAGAGGAGTGCAGGGCAGTGCACGCACGCATGCATGCGTTCTCAGAGTTTTTAGCAACGACAGCAACAACTCTTTCAGCCAACATGAGCTGCGCTGAGCTGAGCTGTTCCACTGTGTGTAAGCAACACACAGTGCACACAGTGGAACACCATAAAGACAGAAATAGAGAGATTCTAAGGGGGTGTTGACAGCAGTCTACAGGGGAGGGGGGGTAGAGAAGGCAAATAGACAAATAGCATTTCATCTTTTCTGTCAATAGCGGAATTTAGGTCAGCTGCCCCGACGGTAACAAGCTAGTGGAGCCGTGAGTGAGGCGTTCCTGGGCGTCCGCTCAAAATCCCGTGGACACTGTGAAGGGGATGGAGCGGAGCCAGCAGCTGCCAGGAGGTGAAAGGCGAAGGTGGCCCCGCCCCCGTGCGGAGGAGACTCGGGGGGGGTCGGGGGCGGGGAAGGCCCTCCCTCATCGGTCCAGTTAGTGGCCCCGGCTGCTGCCTGTCATTAATCTAACTCACGAGGACTGACATGAAGTGTGGACCGCGCGCAAGTCTGCAGGGCAGACGCTCACATTGTACACACACACACACACACACAGGTACGCACCGTCCTGTGTGTACACATACATGCTGTATATATAGGCCTGGGCCTCATTACTACTGATGTCTCTCAGGAAAGAAGATAGAAAAGGTGGAATGAAGAAGACTGAAAACAGCAGTGCACTGGTTTGATTGGCTGCACTGTACTGTTTGGCTTTAGCGTCTCAGCGAGAGAGAGAGATGGGGGGGGAAACAATGTTTCACACATGTTGTTGTGGTTTTGTTCCACGGGACTCGCTGATATCTCAAGTCAAAACATTTCACATGGCAGCTGGAGTCCTGGAATGCAACGGCGCTGTGCATTGATGAGAGCGAGGGGAAGATGAAGCTTCTGACCACTGAGGTCGTCTCCTCCCCCCCGGTCCTAACAAGCGCTTGGCAACCAAAGAACACTGATAGAACCACCAGGGCTTTATGTGCTAGGCTGTGGTCAGACAGGTGCATTCTGGGATCTTCAACGAAGACACAGGGTCTCATACTTGTGCATGTGTCTTTGTAATGGGGTGGGGAAGGGGGTTTGAGCAGGCTAAACTAAAAGGGTGCATGCATGGAAAGAACCAAAATAATATGGATTTAACAAAATATTTAACATTATATATTCTGACGATAAGCTGCACGATTTATATTAAAAGTAAGTAACAATAGCTTTGGCTGCTAACACGAACACACGTGTGCACACACACACAAACACAACTACTTGTTCCAGGTTGGAAGAGGGGCACATGTTTGGAATGCTGAGAAATAATGTCACTCAATCAGCACTCTCATTATCTAGCCAGCGTGACTCCTTAATAAGGTCACGCTCCACCTACTGAAAATAGTTCCCTCCTTTTGAGGTTTCTTCAGGTGCAAAGAGCAGTTAATTAACACAGCGGTCCAGGAGAGATGCTCTCGCTATTAATTGGAAAGAAAGCGGGGGAAAATAATGCACGCGCTTAATTCAATTAAAACAGCCATAATGGCTTTTGTTGCAAGGCTTTTGGAATGCCTTTGTTTAGCATCTCTATTGAATTTAGTGGGTCCTGCTTGTGTGTGTGTGTGTGTGTGTCTGTGTCTTAGGAGGAAAGCAAGTGTGGCAGTGCTTTCTGTTAAACAACTGTAGCAAAACATTAGCAACATGCTACAGGTAGCCTTGAAGCTAGCCCCAACATGCTACATCTAGCCTTGTAGCTAGCCCCATGTTCCATCTAGTCTTGAAGCTAGCTCCAACTTGCTACATCTAGCCTTGTAGCTAGCCCCATGTTCCATCTAGTCTTGAAGCTAGTCCCAACATGTTACATTTAGCCTTGAGGCTAGCCCCAACATGCTACATCTAGTCTTGAAGCTAGCCCCGACATGCTACATTTAGCCTTGAAGCTAGCCCCAACATGCTACATTTAGCCTTGTAGTTAACCCCAACATATTACATCTAGTCTTGAAACTAGCCCCAGCATGCTACATCTAGCCTTGTAGCTAGCCCCAATATGCTACATATAGCCTTGAAGCTAGCTCCAACATGCTACATCTAGTCTTGGAGCTAGCCTCAACATGCTGAAGCTAGCCATGGGGCTAGCCCCAACACGCTACAGCTTCCGGCGTGTTGGCATTACCTGGATTTCAAGCTGCTGCACCACCTGCATCTGAACTCGACACTGGGCCGTACTTCGGTCGTCCAGGGCGTGTTCATTGTTAAGGTGCCTGGAGAGGGAGAAGGGGGGAGTGCATGGGAGGGAAGAGGGGTGAGAGAAGAGAGGAAGATCACGTTTACACACCAAAACAATATGCTGAGTCTTTTAAACCTGTCTTGCGCTTGTGAACGCAAGCAGGAGGCTGTATTCATTTTCGGGGAGACAAATTAAAATGTCTGAGAACGATAATGCGGGGGGACAATTATCCATGGGATGGCCTTATGAGGCATTGTTCAGCGCGCTGAGATGAAGTAATTAAACGTAAAGCATGTGACACCATGTTTAACCTGACAGAACGCCCTGCACTCCTTTGGATGACGAACCCCCGGCGCCACATGGGAGAGGAGGCAACTGCACAGAAGAAAAGATGCTAGCCTAGCTAAACGTCAACATCTCCTTCCTTTACTGAAAACAATATGAGCAATTTAACACCCGCAGCATTTGACACGTGCATAAGAACAAAAAACCATAAACACAAGGAAAAAAACAATAAAAAAACAGCACTCTGTGCTAGAAGGTGCCTTATCTTGAGGCAGACGTATTAAACATATCTGCTGCTCGTCTCATTTAGAAAAAAAAGGCACCCAGACAGCGTAACCGTCAATGAGTGCTTTTGTCTTGATTTGATTTTGTCTGCGGGGACAAAGAGCCACGCCGGTAAGCTAGACCTTTAACGCATGCTGAGAAACACACACACACACACACACTCTCTCTGGTTCACAAACAGGGGTTGCTAAAGTGTTATGAGGCTCGGTAATAAGGCTCTTTCTAAATGAGCGCTGGTGACAAACTAACAAAGCGCTCTTTCAGGAGACGTACTTATGAAATGCCAGGGACTGCCACTTTCCCTCCAATAATTACAGGTTAGCTTGCAGGCCCTTCAGTGATCGTTTACAGAGCTGCCTCCGGTGCATTAGGCGGAGTTTGCCGTATCTTCTTTTGCTGCAAAAATACAGTACATCAGTGTGTACAAGCTTGTGTACACACACACGCACGCACGCACGCACGCACACACAACGATGCCAAAATATGCTGTTTGTCTACCATTCTTGTTATTTGTCTGTGACACACGAAAACAAAAACTTTTTCAGACCTTTCTCTTTGCTTGCCAATCAACGTTGAGGGGGACATTTGTAATCACTGCCAGCTGAGTACCTTTCAATTATACAGTCGCGCACATTTAAAACCACTCTCGTCTCTTACGCGCTCTGCTTATGCTTTTGTAACCATTTCGGGTCTAATGCGCCGAAATGTTCCATTATAAATCAAGAATGAGGCAGTGCTAGGAGAGAGGGTCTTCTGAGGCGGGGGGCTAGATGAGGGGTGTGGGGGTATGGAGGCGGGGGCCAGCCGGGTGGATATCTCCAGTGCCCGTGCCTAATTGCGATTTCAGAACGTGAATGCTGAATGAAAAATAAATAAAAAATAAAAATAATTTCAGGGATTTCATTAATCATTTAATCACGTCCCTCGCAGGATGAGGGAACTAATGTTGCAAATACCCTTTTCATTTCACTGCCCATAATGCTATCTTATGCACTTGATGTATGGCGTGTGTCATGAATTACAGCTGCTTCAAAAGCACCAAAGCGAGCCTGTTCACCGTCCCTGAAGATAGCTCCTCGCGGAAATAACAGAAGGAATTCTGTTGTTTTTTTTATTTGATTTTATTAAGATGGCCTCTCATCAGCAAGCAGCGCTCTGCATGTGTGCGTCTACTGTATGTATGTATGTGTGTGTGTGTGTGTGTGCATGCTAGGCCTAGCCTTCAGTCAGTTTCACCACAGCTTTTCCACCACTGGGCAGTTAGCAAGGCGATTACAGGCAGATTACTGCATGCAAATATGAAATATTCAAATGTGCGGCATGCCCTGCTGTGCATTAATAATGGCACATAGAGAATAGGAAGTGGTAGAGAGGGTGGGGGCTGACAGACAGACAACAATAAAAGAGCTTGGTGAGCCAGGTATCTCACCAACATGCAGCTCGCCTCCATCTTCTGTTATACATGCTAACAAGGGGATTCTTCCACTCCTATATTTATTATTATCAGCCGCCCGGTAATCTGGGTCATAACCGTCTCAGAGCTCAAAGGTGGAGAAGGAGGGGCTGCTGAGGAAATGGAAGGGGTGTGTGTGTGTGTGTGTGTGTGTGTGGGGGGGGGGGTCTGATGCGACAGACATAGACACCCCCGTCCCCCCTCCCTAAATAAACAGTCTGATGCCAGGGCTGACCTGACTACCAGATGCATGGCCTACCACAGGAATATTGATTTCTGCATGGAATTGGGAATTACCTGTGCGTGTGTGTATGTGCATGTGTGTGCGTGAGTGTGTGTGCGTGCGTGTGTGTGCGTGTGTGTGCGTGCATGCGTGTGCGTAGGCGTTAGGGTTTGAGAGCAGAGCAGGAGAGAGATAGACTGACAGATGCTCTTCACAGCGACTGGAGGTAAATAAAGCTGACAAAGCGATGAGGGGCAGCGCCATCTGCACCCAAACAGCCAATCGCTGTGCTCTTCTCGCTGCCACAGTTGTGTCTGTGTGTGTATGTGTGTGTGTGTGTGCGTGAGCATGCATGCATGTAGAGGCCGCAGACGTCAGCCAAGGGCCTGGTGATAAATCAATTTGAAGGGGTAATGAGGTGCCTCTGCTAATTGTGTTTCATCAGGGGCCTCCTGACCATGCGGGAACCTCCGGTGCTGAGAAATTAATGAATACAAGCCGGAAGTGCCAAAAGCTGCAGTTCCTCCAATGGCCACATGGGGCTGGCTGCAAAAAGGTGTCAATCCCCATAGACTTCCAACTTTACAGCAAATATTTACATGTTTACAGCCCGGCTCAAAAAATGCTTTAGGTCTCTGCTAGTCTAGTATTTATATAACTCATCAGTTTAAAATATATAAGCCATACATACATCCCATTATAATGGATGGGGGAACGGGGGCGTTTCAGGCGGAGTGAGGTACTACAAAGACCAGACCAGAGGCGACACAGCACGTTGTTCAAACCCGTTCTTTGGAAAAACTATAGGTGACGTCACAGATGGTTTGCCCATTTATATATATACAGCCTGTGATCCTGACCGGCTCATTGTGCCGCACGCACACACACACACGCACACACACACACACGCATACTCACGCAAACGCGCGCGCGCACACACACACACAATGCAAATCCACATATGCGAAAATGAATTAATTGAAAAGAAAATGACTACGAGGACAAAAACAACACATACTATCTCAAATGCAATGCACATGTATACACACATACTAAATGCACATAACTACCACCCCCACACCCCACCCCCCCTCTCCACCCTGACCGTGAATAAGTAATGCCCTCTGTTGTAAAGGTCTTCCCACTGAAGCATATATCTGCTAGGGGGGTGGAGGGAGTCTCTGCCATCCAGTACCTGGACGTGTGTGTGTGTGTGTGTGTGTTTAAGGGAGTGTCGCTGGGCTAGTTGCCTTATGGGTCTAATTAGCAGCAGGGTCACAGACACCAATGGTCAGGCAGTGAGCTGCCTCAACATGGACCCTGCCCATGTGCTGGTAATGAGGCCAGCGCAATATATAACACTGACGGGGGGAAATGCTGTGTGTGTGTGTGTGTGTGTGTGTGTGTGCGTGTGGTCGTAGGTGTTCTACATACAGAGGTGTCGGGTGGAAGGTCGATGGTTTAGTGGATTCACGGAGGCTGGGGTTGGGGTGAACGGCAGACAGACGCTCGCTAATGGATAAGCCGTCAATCAAGCGGCACGTGATTATTACCGTCTTGAGATAAAGATGTGACACGGGGACGTCACGCATGCATTGATGTATGTGTGACTGCATATAACAATCCAAATGTCATCAAACTATATCCTCCATTAATTACATGTCCTATCCTGTCAGTGGTGATAAGCATGATATGACACTGTCTGGACCCCCCCCCCCCCCTTCAAATAGCTACACATGCAATAACATCTCACTTCTCACTTCTATCGCACTCTCTCATGTGACATGCTCGTCCACACGCACGCCGCACGCACACTTGAGTATACACCAAAAAAACATTGGCAGCGGTAATATTTCCCATTGAACTTCAGAGAGCTAATTCAGGGTGTCAGACACCTGGAGGCTGTCTTCGCTAGATGGGGAGCGCTTGAAAGAGCGGCGGTGACGAGATTAAATGCTGATCTTGACAAGTTTCTCCGCGCGCAACACAACACAACAAAAATGAAGAAGAAGAAGAAGATTTAAAGCGTGTCACCTGCTTTTGAGCCGGGCTCCTACGGCAAATGACAAAACGCCAGTTTGACTCTCCTCCGCCCTCCTTACACCTTGTCGTGAGCTGTAACCGACGCACTACTACCGACATATAAACTGTCACCTGAGCCTGACACTTGCTTTATGTAACACGCATAAATGTGTGTGTGTGTGTGTGTGTGAAGATGCCTAGCGTCTCCGTAAAAACATTAAAGGTGCCACACTGACAATCGCACCTCCAAGACACGCCGCCTATAGCAGCCATCTTTGTTCTGACGACAATCGCGTCTCCTCTGTCTGTCGGCGTCTGTTCCTGCGCGCGTCCTGGGTTGTGGGGCGGAGGCGGCCTGTGACTAGCTAGCTCCCCCGCCTTGCTAGCTCTGTTTGTAGCTGGCCGCTGTTGCCCTTGTAGGCGAGCTGGTTCTCACTCAAACCTCATCAGCCATGGTATTGTTTCTCTGTCTGTCTCTGTCTGTCTGTCTCTCTCTCTCTCTCTGACTGGGTCTGCACTGATCCAACCTTTTCCATGTGGGTCTCAAGCTTATGGAATGCATCGCTGCTTACATTCACACACATGTGGCAGCACTACAGTGCTACATAAGCGGCTAAGCTACGCGGTGACAGGATCCGCACTGTACACAGCCTTACGTGCGTGTGCTGGGTGTACAGTTCTTTTGGTGAGTGCAGCGAGGCGATGAGAACGTCCTATTAGAAAATCTGCTAATCCTCTGCCGGTTTGCGGTCTCACATGCACACACACAACCCGAGCCTCAAGGCAAACACCTAGCTGCATCTAGCGCGCACGCACCTGATTGGACAGCGGTGTGGTGTGCAGCGTAGCGGTGACGCTGTGCCAAGATGAAAGCAGGACAGATGCGCTGTACGAGCCCGGTAGGCCGGCGCTAATCGCACTGACGTGTAGCAGCTGCATTATCCGGTGGGGATAAGCAAACACACTTGTCAGGATATTGTCGCGTTACATACAGTCACTTTCTCCAGCGTCGCAGACGTGTGAAAAAGCAGCTAAATAAGCCATCAGCCTTGTTTGTGCAGAAGACTCATACATTAGAGTCATTTCTCTTCACACGATGACATGTATTAACCTTGATGCACAAGCTAGTGCGGTCTAACTAGTCCACGGACGGCCTGACCTAAATCTCCCTGGAGTGGACTAGTTTCCTATCAGTGAATTCTCACACTTTTCCCTCGTGTGGCGAAACGCATAATTTGAAAAATATGCCGGAACAATGTCCAGATTTCAAGAGTTTACGTAAATTCACATTTACACACACACACACACACACACACACACACTAACCAATTCACTATTTCACACTTAATTACAAATCTAATTAGAATATTCAAATGAAAGCTTTCCCCTTTCTTTTCTTGTCTGTGCTCGGAGGGGCATGGAAGGGAGGGAAAGAGTGATAGAGAGGGAGCGAGAGAGAGAGAGAGAACGAGAGAGAAAGAGAGAGATAGATAGAGAGAACGAGAGAGAAAGAGAGAGAGAGAGAGAAAGAGAGAGACAAATTCTGAGTGGCAACATGATAACCTATAATCGGAAGTGCTGCAAACACCTTCTTTCCTTTCATGCCACCACCCCCCCTTCGCGAACATCCTGACAACAAAGCCGGCCAATTACAAATGGACTAATTAAGGAATCTGTTGATGGAGCATGAAGAGTTAATGCGCTTCGCTGGTCGCGCCGTGACAACAGTGAATTGGATGGGGGGTGGGTTGGGGATGGGGGGGCGATGGGCAACCATTGTTGTGTGTGTGGAGGTGAGCGGTCGGGCGGACTGCTGTTCGGTCGGAGGCTCCCTCACAAGCCTATCGGGGACGTCCACACTCACACACACTGAGGGATGGAGATGTGTCATGGAGGAGGAGGTCTGCCCCTGTCTGATGCCTGCCCCCCACCCCAACATCCTTTGATAGGCATGTCTGGCCTCTCTGGCCTCACAGCTTAGCATGGTGGCCACACTGTCCACAGTGAGTGTGGCTTGCAAAGGCTTTTGTAGCGCATCAGAAATGTTGGGTGACCCCACACACATTTCTGAACCCACACAGCGCTGACGCTTTACATTTGCAGTAGCATACATGCAGTGTTCACAAAACAGCAGCGTTGAAGGTTTAATGAAGCCTTTATAGCACTCGCATTTTGTAATTGCTGCTGTGCGTGCGTGCGTGCGTGTGTGTGTGTGCGTGTGTGTGCGTGTGTGTGTGTGTGTGTGTTGGGAAGGGGGTGGGTTTAAGCGCAGAGCGACGCCGATTAAAACGTACTTCAAAAACTGTCCGAAGTCCTCGCATACGCTCTCGCAGCCCGGCCATTTGCAGACGCCATGACCGTACAGAGAGTGTGAGCCTCCGCTCTCCTCGTGTAACGAGCTGGAGAGAGAGAGAGAGAGAGAGAGAGAGAGAGAGAGAGAGGATGATGAGAAAAGTGTGAGAGAGAATATTTTAATATCAGACAACAAAGTAAAGGGGAAGGGGAGGGGGGGGGGGGGGCATGGTGGCATCAGTTACATCACAGAAGCCATAATGGCTGGAGGCCACTTGAGCCTGTCAGGTTACAGTGCGTGACGTGAGAGGTGACAGCGGGTCAATTCAGCTGTGGGCTATCGAACAGTTTAACTGCCATGGCTGGAGAGAGACGCCAATTAAAACAGCCACATTAGACCGGACTGTGGCGCTTGTGCGTCTCTATATCAGTCTGTATGGTGCACACGCACGCGCACACACACACACACACATTATAAAGTGGCTACACCGTGGCTAATGTACAAGAAATGCCAATTCATCCAATGGCAGCCCACACGCTGTCTATTTATAAAAGCTTCCCACTTCTCTGGTAAACATTCACAATCAAGATGGCCGCATCATGATATAATCCAACTGTCAAATAACTTATGACTTAGCTTACGGCGCACATCCCATTAAATATGACACCTTAACCTTTAGGCTTGGCAGCGTGTGTGTGTCCTTGTACAGTATGTGTGTTTTCCAGTGCCATCCCACACATCGATCGCTGGCGCGGTAAGCAGCACTCCATGACAATGCTCCCTGTTCGATCATTACGAGACGCCACGCTCCCCCAGAGACGCGGGCAAGATAAAAAGTGTTTTTCCCTCCCCTTCTTCTCCCTCCCTCGCTCAATTCCTTTCCTTCTAAAGATATCTTTTTCAAGTCACCTCTTAGTGGGGCTAGAGAGATAGCATCTACTTTAAACCAATTACACAGCCACTTCTGCCTTCGATTTCTACCACCCAGCCAGCCACACGCAATACCCAGCGTCCTTATTATAATATCGCCCAAAGAAAGGCCGTTGAATAATGCATGGGACAGATATGTGTGTACGCTCTTTGTTTGTGGTAGCGGGCACACTTCCAAAAGCGGCATTGCGAAGTATAAACATCCTGCAAACGCCACTCAAGGCGTCGTGTATTCTGTTTACATGGCAGACGGGCGAGGAAGGTAATTTTCAAACTGGCGAGGCGCTATATACTTAATGCACAAGGACGCTACCTTGTCTCGTCTGCCACGGAGGCTGGTTTGCGAGTGTGCCTCCCCGCCTTTTTCTTCCCGCACTTTTTTGATATCAAGGGCGTTCAAACGCGCGCACGCTATTCCCCAGGAGGACGGAGCTGTTGGATGTCTTTTTGTTGTTGTTGATGGTATATTACCGAGTCGCTAATAGATTATTGAACAAACAAACAAGCGCCGTTTTCCAGAACAAGCACTCCACGCGAGAGGGAGCATGTTGTTTTGATGTGAAGCATGTTATATTCACTCCCACCAGAACATCAAGCTTAGATAAGCTGTTTACAAGGTAGCTAGCAAACCGCTCATTTCCTGAGGTGCCTCACAAAAGGAAAACCTTAGCGGTAAGCTGTGCGCTGACACAGCCGAGCTCTCGTACCTCTCTCGTTCTCGCTCACGCTCGCGCTCGCGCTCCCGTTCTCGCTCACGCTCCCGCTCTCTCTCTCTTCTGTGGTTAAGGGCGGGTGACTGCCCGTTGGCGATGGAATGGTGGGAGATGGGCGGCGACGCTTTGGCCGGGTTGGAGGCGCCGGAGGAAGAGGAGGAGGTAGTAGAGGAGGAGTTTGTGGTGAGGTCCAGGCCGCCGCCATTGCCGTGCTTGATGCAGTTGTCCTCCATGCCCCCGTGGCCGCCGGCGCCAGTCACATCCTTCCAGAGCTGCTGGAGCTCCGCTGGGCTCAGCCCGCCTGTGATTGGACATCGCAGTGAGAGGGGGAGGGAGAAAGGGGGGGGGGGGGGTGAAAGAGAGAGAAATAGCAGATTTAGAAACAGAGCTGTGCTTTAACGTTCAGTGCATTTGAGAGAACACAGAACAAAAGACATGCATCGATAATGCCCGCCCGTGACTCCCCGTCACGGGCGGGAAACGGGAAACGCCCGTTTCTCGATGCTGCTGAGCTCCTGACCTGGATTTGACCCCTGCCACCGGCGCACTAAACTCTAAAGTGCATGTTCCCTCACTGCCTGACCTTACCAAGAAATCCCTCCTGCAGTCTCCAGTGTCAAAGACCAGACTGTGCTCTACATGCTCCACACGCATATCTTACCATGACTCCTGTGAGCCGTGCTATCTACCCCGCTGCCTAACAAATCAGCTACAGTTTAACCAGCGCTGTTCTTTGTAACTTCCCCTCACTTTTCCGCCTCCACCATTTTAGCGGCAAACAACAAACACAGGTGTTTACGTGACTCGGGAAGATGAAAATGGAGCCTGTTTTCATTGTCCCCCCACTCCCCCTCCTTTCCTCTCCTCTTCCCGGCTCTCGGTGAAAGCAGTAAACAAAAACAACAACAACTGCGGGGGCTAGCGAGGGAATAGAGACAACAGAGCTGAGAGGCAGACAAAGGGAAACATAATCAGGCACAGAAAGACCGGATAAAAAGACAGATACGTGGAAGGGCGGACAAGCATACAAATGAAACAATACTGTAGGGTGACAGGCAGGCAGGCAGACAGACAGACAGACAGACAGACAGACAGTGGTCGCATACTGATAAGAGATAGAAATAAAGACAAAAGCAGAGACAGAAATGGTTGAAAACAACAACAACAACATGAAAAACAGAACCAGCTTGCTAACAGGAACGCCGAAAACAACGAGCAAGTCAACGACGTTCGGCGATATCTGCATTATGGTATAACATAATGACAGACAGACAGACAGACAGACAACTAATTAGCCACACGGACGGCCTACTAAACACATCGACAACAAACGAGCGCAACACACAAACAAGCACATCCACCACGTGCAACGCACCCCAGGCCTCTCTCCCGACCCCGCCCCACCCCACCCACACGTTACCTGGCGGGGGCAGGCTCTGTCCGGGCAGGGCGGCCTGGCCGGGCGCGGGCCCCGGGGGCCCCGGCAGGGACAGCAGGCCCTGCCGCTGCATGTTGAGCAGGTGCTGCTGCTGCTGGAGCTGCTGCATCTGCAGGAGCTGCTGCTGGAACACCAGCTGCTGCGCTGCCAGCTGCTGCTGCTGATGCTGCTGCTGCTGTTGCTATAGCGAGGAGGGAGGGGAGGATTACACGGGAATTAACACGCCGGGGCGAGACACAGAGAGACAGACAGAGAGAGAGAGAGAGAGAGAGAGAGAGAGAGAGAGAGAGAGAGAGTGAGAGAGAGAGAGAGAGAGTGTTTGAGTGTTTGTTCATGTTGTGTGTACTGTCAAAGTTGTACGTAACACTTATGTTACATTGATGTTCATGTTATGTTCTGTATACTGTCCAAATTGTATGGAGCAGTTATGTAAATGTCCAGATTGTTTCTTTGTTTTATTTGTTATGCTTTGCCAACATTGTTTTTAAACTTTCATGCCAATAAAGCAAAATGAATTGAATTGTGTTTGATAATGTAGTGATGTTGCTGTGACCTTAGCTATGCTACGATTGTTTTTTGTTGTCTACAACCTCACACAAACACACACACACACACACACACACAGCCTTGTTTATCTCCAGCGCTTGTATAAGCATTACGCAACACAACAACAAATAGCGACATCACGGGAACAAACACCCGGTGGTGAAGCAGAACAGACCTTTGAAGTTCTGAGCGGTGAAAACACACTCGTGTTTGTCGGTTCAGCTATTAAAGACATGCAAACCCAGGTAACTGGCTTCTGAGCGGTGAAAACACACTCGTGTTTGTCGGTTCGGCTATTAAAGACATGCAAACCCAGGTAACTGGCTTCTGAGCAGTGAAAAAACACTCGTGTTTGTTGGTTCGGCTATTAAAGACAGGCAAACCCATGTAACTGGCTTCTGAGCGGTGAAAACACACTCGTGTTTGTCGGTTCGACTATTAAAGACATGCAAACCCATGCAACTGGCTTGCCGTCGCAGGTCCAGGAATGATTACTCTGCAAGTCACCGCATTACACTACGTGTTATTCTCATCACTGGGTCACCCGGCATAAGGCACCACATACACACCACTACTCTGTACTCTTGTAGTCTCTGGTTTGGAGTGTGCGTACAGAGTGTGTGCATGCAATGCACATCACAGTTATGCGCTCCTGCTTTCATGTGTGTGTGTGTGTAGTGCAGTGTTCTTTAGAGGACATGCACTTGTAATGCACTCGGAGGAACAACAGAACAGCATAATGGCACAAGGGAGGAAGAAGGAGACAGAAAGACAGGTTTGCCTCAAGAGAAATAAGGGGGCCATTTCTATTCCACATTATACGTGGGCCTGTGACAATACGTACATAAATATTCAGTTCAACGCCAGCATCCGATAGGTCCACTTAATGCAGTGGATCCACCCACCACTGCTGTTATTATGGGTTAGGGTTGTAGGGTCTGTTCAATATGTGTGTGTGTCTAATGTCACCACATCTCGAGTCTTCAATTATGCCTAATACAATCCTATATAAAAAGTTTGACTTAAAAGTGAGTTTCACATAAAGGTGTACAGTTATTTAGAGCAGCGTTTTTCAAACTGTGGGTCGGGACCCACAGGTGGGTCACTTGCAAAATTGCAAGCGGCCATTGAATGAATGAATAATATCAATGAAAGGCTCCTGCGATTCATGTTGTTCCACTCATTTGTCGTGTTGTAAGGTTGTGGCAAAATAGCCTACTTGTTCCTGATTGGATGACATATTATTTAGCCACGTGCCAACCATAGATTCTGGAGCACGTTGCTCAAAAATGTTTGGCGCACACACAGGTAGGCTAAAGTATTGATTGTTTTTTAAATTTACGTTACCGGTACATGGTTTGGTGGGTCTCGAAATAGAATTGTCCTTGGTACAAAAACGTTTGAGAACCCCTGATTTACAGAATACTGATAGCAAGTTATGGCACTCTTTAAAGGCAAGTGAGTAAATTCAGAAATAAAAACAGGAATGGATTGTCTAATTTAGATTTTTCATGCTAAACTTTAGGTGACATTTGTTTTCTCTTGACAAATAAGCACATAACTCGCCCTATAGGCCTACTCTGTGTGTGTGTATGTGTGCACGTGTGTTTGTGTGCGTGTGTGTGCGTGTGTGTGTACAAACATGCAGTACCTCTTTAGCTTGCTTGCCAGGGTGCTGTTGCTGTAGAAGTTGCAGGTGAAGCTGCTCCTGTTGTTTCTTATAAAACTCCTGCAGATGTTGCTGCGCGCACGCACGCACACACACACACACACACAGAAGCACGCACAAGCACGCACACACACACACACATGCACAAACACACACACAAAAAAAAAAACACGCACACAACATTTTATTTATTGAAATACAGAATAAAGAAGGATACAGACAGACATATATGATCTCTTTGCTTGTTTGGTTGCAGACAGCATTTACTCTCCATTAATACCAGTCATTTCTACTGGTACTTTCCAGGATTTCCCATGTGGACTTTCTATGGTCTAACACACTACTGCAGGGGCCAACGATTCCTCATAATAACTATGTATTTAGTTGCATGAATTGCATCTACATCCTTTGCAGCAGTTGAAATGAACACAGTAAACTCTCCCAGGGGCAGTTCTAATGTGGTGGGTTGATTTCTTTAACATACACTCACTGTAGCAGCCATTTAAAGGACCATTTCCATTTTAATTCATGTAAACCTCTGCTGGCTGTTTAGCCTCAAACACATTTTCTTGAAGCGGACCGTGGGAATGTGAGGTGTGCTTCTTTAGCACATCTGATATTACAGTAAATGTAATGTAAACCTTTTTTTTTTGTGTTCATTGTTAAAAGTTCTTATTAATCCACTTTTATTGTCTTTAATAAGACAAGGACATTCTGTGTACAATGGCGAGCTATGAATAACTTTTCTGGGGGGTTTCACGTGGTCATAATTGTGAACACCATTGACATACAGTACAGTACAGTACGGTATGAACAGACGGCGATAAGGGCAGCTTTAAGTTGCTGTGAGGAAGACAAAAAGCTCAGGAATCGCACCTGCGGCTTTGAAAGGCAATTAAATCAAATCAAAAGCGTGCGCCCACTTAATGGGAGGAAATTAATTTGAATGAATGAAATTCTTAATTAAACAAATTTCCCACTCGCGTTGCCTTAATCAAACCTACGAATGACAAGCGCGCTACCGGGCGGCTCACGTGCGCAGTGTTACGTCATCATTCGCCTGCCAATCACGCGTCCTGCTGCCCTACGCCCACCGATCCCTGATGGACTGCTGCTGGGGAATTGAACCATCGGCTTCGCCGGAAGAGAAGTTAATTAGAGGCGACACAAACAAGGTACGTCATACTGCATTCGCCTCGGCAAGTGTGTCAAGGACACAGAGCGGTGAGTTGGCATTAGTGTACTGTGGATGTGTGTGTTTTAGAGGTAACTATGTGTGCGTGTTGTGTGTGATTGTGTGGGTGTAAGTGTGTGTGTGTGTGTGTGTTTTAGAGGTAACTATGTGTGTTGTGTGTGATTGTGTGGGTGTAAGTGTGTGTGTGTGTGTGTTTTAGATGTAACTATGCATGTGTGTTGCGTGTGCTTGTGTGGGTGTACAGTAAGTGTGTGTGTTGGTGTGTGTGTGTGTGTTTTAGATGTAACTATGTGTGTGTGTGTGATTGTGTTGGTGTAAGTGTGTGTGTGCGTGTGTTTTAGACGTAACTATGTGTTTGTGTATTTGTGTATGTGTTGGTATGGGTGTGTGTGTATGTGTGTATGTTTGTGTATTCCAAAAGAATAGTGCGGTGTTCACGGAGAGTTTGTACTGACCTCAATATGTTCTTGTATGTATGTTGAGTGGGCTTATGCGTGTGTGCGTGTGTGTGTGTGTTCAGTCTAGACGCCATTTTGTCTATCTAGGTGACTTTACGTATACTGTATGCATGCATTGAGGTCAGTGCCATCTACGTGTATGCCTTTGTGTGTGAGTGCGTGTGTGTGTGCGTGTGCATGTGTGCTTGTATGCATTTCTACGTCTTCAAACAAAGTTTGGGACTTGCGTCGTGGCGTGTGCACGTGTATGCATGCGTGTGTGTGTGTGTGTGCGTGTGCATGTGTGCTTGTATGCATTTCTACGTCTTCAAACAAAGTTTGGGACTTGCGTCGTGGCG
>JAODUH010000016.1:557155-567155 GCA_027564835.1 Typhlichthys subterraneus
ATGTTTTTAACTGTAAAGCACTTTGAGTTGCACATTGTGTATGAAAGGTGCTATACAAATAAAGTTTATTATTATATATTATTATTATTATTATTATGTCGCCTGCTAGCATAGGAGAGTGATGAGGGGGATAATGAGAGAGCTGACCCCAATCAGGTGAGGGAGGGAGGGAGAGAGAGAGAGAGAGGATGGCGAGAGAGAGAGAAAGAGGGAGGGAGAGAGAGAGAGAGGAGGGGTGAAGAATGGAGTATCAGGCCACCAGCTGGAACATCGGGGCTTGAACTCTGACTACAGGGGGTCTGTGTGTGGGTGTTATGTGCTGGGTCTAGGGGCCAGAGAGGGTAGGCATGGCAGTGGCAACCAGAGGGGAGAGGGGGAAGGAAGGGGAGGGGGGGGGGGGGGTGTGAAGGGGGGACTTGCATCAAAGCCTGCAGGTCAGGCTTCATTCTGTTACAGTGCACACACACACACACACACACACACACACACACAGATCCCCTTCAGACCAAGCAGAGGCTTACATGGTTACACACAAACCTCTGGCGTTGAACCCCCCCCCCCACCCACATACACACCACCACCACCTGGCCCATGGTGAGGCCCACGACCTCCAGCCCCCCACCCACCCACGGTGCTCCTTTGGCAAACTGTCAGAGCCATCATTCACCGTGAAAAGACACGGACCGGGAGCAGACACTTGACTCTTCTGCTCGGCTGGCGCCTGACTTTCACACACCCCTCCAACCCCCCCTTGTCCTCTGTGCCCCCCACACCGTCGAGCACAACAACAACACCAATCGGCCACAGAGGTTTTGTCCAGTGGTATTTGCACACGCCACAGACGTGTGCTTGTGTGTTGTGTGTGTATGTGTGTGTGTGTTTGCGTGTGTGTGTGTGTGTGTGCGTGTGACAGTGACCAGTGCTGTGCTAGTGCCGAGTTAGGAGGCCCTCTAGTGGAGACAACCTTGTCATAACATTTGCAAAACACATACAATGTCTCTCTCTCTCTAACTCTCTCTCTCTCTCTCTCTCTCTCAGTTCACACACACATACACGCACACTTTGTCTTTTCCAAACACCGGTAAGCTCTGTACGTCGCTCCGACACACACACACACACATGCACACACACACACACACACACGCACACACCATGGTTCTCTGCCTCTCTCCCACAAGTTCAGCAGCAGCATGCTCCACTCACACACACACACACACACACACACACACACACGGCGGTGAAAACAGCTGAAGAACACAACAAGCGCGACATCCACATTATTAAAACACCAGCCAGCACCAACAACACCTGCCAATGCAAATCTCTAATAAGAGCAACAACAACAACAATGTCAACAACGCGAAACAGCAGCCATAAACAATATTTACAAAAAATAAAAAATATATAAATAAAAAAAACATCCCTATCAGTAATTTGGAAGTGCCTCCACTCTCTACACAGAGCAGAGTGTGTGTGAGCGAGCGAGCGAGCGAGGCAGAGCCACAGAGAGCGAGCAAGAGCACCGAGAGAGAGAGAGAGAGAGAGAGAGAGAGAGAGAGAGGGAGCGAGAGAGAGAGCACAGGACTCACCTGCTGTTGTTGGAGATGCAGCAGCTCGACTGTGCTTATTTCTGCTCCTGTGTCACCAGCGTTTGATCTGCCATCTCTACTGCCAGCCTCTAATTGGCTGCCACACAGGCTGCCCATTCCATTTTGACTCATTGAACTGTTGATTATTGTCTCTGTGGCCGCTGCCTCCTGCATCATCATCATCATTTAAAACCTAGAAGTGATTAAGAGGCACCGGTTAGGGCTCGCCTTCTTACAGTCCTATTAACAACCCCCTCCCACTAACAACCCCCCCCCCACACACACACACACACACACACACACTTTCCTTTATTTTTAGTTTTTTTCTTCTTTTTTTCGTCTCTCCTATAGGTGTTTTATTTATAAAGCAGCCCGCGGTCTCTCCTTGCAAATGAAAGCATTTAAAGAAAGAGGAAGGGGTGTAATGCAAAAAACATAAGAGGGTGTTGGCGAGGGGGGTCGTGCAGGAGGAGCAATTATGCATTCATTGTGTAAATGAAGCAATACAAAGAGATGCACGTTCTGGTGGCGTCTGGAAGAGGGAGGGGTGGCTGAATTAATCTAAATGTGCCAATGTTTTTAATCACCCCCCTTCTAGCCACAAATAAAAGAATTAGGGGGCATTCAATATTTTTTGTTATATTGCGTTTCTGTTTAGCTTATTTTCTCTTTGCTATTTAAAGAGCCAAACACTGACGCTTTAAAAATAATAATAATAAGTCAGTGCTAAAATAATGAACAGTTTAATTCTTGACAAGAGGCAGGCACTCCTATACTCCACTTTCTGAAGCTGTCAGGATTTCAGTGTGGGTTGCATCTGAATGTAGCTGCCTAATGACGCAAAGCTAATCATGCCAAATTAAAATTTAAGGGGGGTGGTGGGGTGTTGGGAGGGGAAAGCCCAAAATCACATGGTGTTGCGTGGGTGATGAGCGTGGTAATGGGCTCGTCTGCTTAGATGTGGCTATATAAGATGTGCCTTCCGGGCTTCCATAGAAGATGGGCGCTCGTGTGTCATTTTATTGGCTGGATTCTATTTATTGGTTTTTATTTATTTTTATTTAATCAAACCCTGTGTGTTCATTTATTGCTGACATTTTAAATGCAATTAAACTGGACGGTGATCTGCAATTACAGCTATGCTGTGGGAAAGCAGGACACAACACTTTTGCGACTGCAAAAATAAATAAGTGTAGGATATTGAATTAATCTTGCCCACATTTAATAGGTATAAAGAGCTGCGGAGTGCAAAAAGGGGAGGGGGTGTCGGGGGTGGGAGGAAGTAAAGAAATCACTAATATCACTAATGATTGTGCTAAAAACAGCATACATTATGCATATTACCTGCCCCTCTCTCCAGTAATAAATGTTTTATCATTCTCCCCTGCATAAATGCTCGGTACCTTCACCCGGGCTGTCGTGGAACCCCGCCAAGATCAGTTGACATCCTCACAATAAATAAAAGGCACACTCCAACCTGACAAACGCCAAGCCCAAGAGCACTCAGAAACCATGCATCACTGCAGCTCTGCTTCCCGTTTTGGGCAAACGCAGCCATAATTGCAATTAATTCAAATGAGGGGAAATTATTTAATAAAAAATTAAACACAAATAAAAAAAATTTAAAAGAGTATTGTTTCAACATATTTTATCAAATAAAATATCACACCCAGCTGATGGTGTTTTGTTTCTCCGACACCGTTCTATGTATGCAAATTACAATTTCAATAGTTATTCTCTTGTCTTTGACAGACAGGGCTTTTATTTCACTCTGTTTTTTTATCTTTTTTTTTTTTAACTAAAGTGCAATTAATACCAGTGGGCTTTTGAATTAATACAACTGCTTCTGCACAGGGCATGTGAGAACGACTGGTAATGAAATGCAACCACACACGCGCAACAAAAGATGAGAAACACATGATTATTACGTTGTGTGTCTGTGCGTGTGTGTGCGTGTGTGTGTGTGCATATGTGTCCTTGCATAAGTTAATGCGTGTGTGTATTCTTCGGCCGGTAAACACAATTTTAGCGGTGCTCTGTGTGTGTGTGTGTGTTTGAGGAGGGCTGGACACCAGGACAGGCCTTAAAGGATGTCCACAGCCAGAATAAACAGGAGCGGGCCGAGGGAAGAACAAACACGGCCGTGAGATGTTACACAGGGAGCAAGGGGCCGACAGCTGCCCGGGACACAAGTAAACAGGCAAGAGGCCGGCGCAAGGAGGGCTTGTGAACAAACAGCATGACCCCCCCCCCCCCACACACACACACAGCTATTACACCACGGCTATCACTGCTGATGGAGGAAGACAGAGTGAGGAACAGAGGGTGAAGGGTGATGGAGAGACAGAGAGAGAGAGAGGGAGAGAGAGAGAGGGAGGGAGGGAGGATAAGACTGGCACAATGCGACATCCAATCCGGTGATGAATTTCAGCATAAGGAACTCGGGGGGCTATGGACGAGCCGGCTAATAAGTATTCAAATTAGGCATAAATTTTACATGGCCGATGTTTAAAATATTCAGAGAAAGACTGTCTGATTGCCTTTACTGGATTTTATGAACATTCTAATGGAGAGCCATCTCTCTTTCTTTCGTTCTCTTTTTTTCCTCTTCCTGATTCGGCGACGGATGCCTGGGATACTGAAGATATATGAGATGGTGGAAATAAGGATATTTAATAACACGTTGAGTCTAAGGACAATCACAGCTTTGATATTAATACACCGGTGAATTGGCTTTCAAATTTCTTGCAGTGATGATTAAAATGTAAATCTTTAAAATGTTGAAGAGAAATATAAAATAATTAGCTTGAAGAAAACGAAAAATAAAACCACATGCCGTTACCTTACAGCGCGTAGGTAAAACAAAAATAAATGGAGATCTTTAAGAATAATTTTCACCCAGCTAAATCACATTACTATAATATCCTTTCCCTCCTCCAAAATACAATCTTTGCTGTGCGTCTAACTGTGAATTAATGATTATGCAGATGTATTCATGGTGTATTCTCAGAGATCAGACGGCGCTTTAACCTTAATGACAGCGGTGAGATAAATTAATAGGCCATCTAAAGGCAGCATTCAAATCCGCCAATTAGAACGTCAATTAAATCGCAGTGATGAGCAGGGCCATCGAGTCTTGCGCTTGACTGTGGGGGGGTTGACAGGCCGGTCACACACACACACACACACACACACACAAACAGAAAGAGTGACAGGGTGACAATACACAGCACATGAAAGTCTGAGAACGAGGGGTTGTTACTGCATTTATGTGTAGTGTGTGCGTGTGTGTGTGTGTGTCTGTGTGTGTGTGTGCGTGTGCACCACAGGTCCCCCACCTCCCGTTGTCTTTCCCTGAGGTGTACCAGCCCTGACCCCCCGGCTCAGCTTGTCCGTGCACCAACTAGGTCGGAGGGAACCATGCGACACCACCGGCTACACTATCAGTCGGGGGTGAGGGGGTGGGGTCCCTGCTCTGGTCCGAGGCCACAGGGATTGGGGGGTTGGGGTCTTTGACGCCTGCATAAGTGAATATCTGCCTACGGCTCACCCCACGCCTGTGTTAGATGTCCTACAAATTGAGGGGGGGCGTCCTGCATTTCAACATTTCAACAAGCTGTAATCTTCCATTGAGAGAGAGAGAGAGCCCATGGACCACTTATCATCGCCGGCAGCAAGCGTGCTGTTGTGCTAGTCATTCTGGAGACGTACTACAGCGATACTGTTTAGGACACACACCTCCACACCGTCACTGCCACAGATTGCAGATGACACCAACAGTTCTGTTAAGGTGTGTGTGTGTGTTTTAGGTGGGGATGGGGGGGGTGGTAAAAGAAGACTCTGTCTAGATACTAGGGGTGGGTGAAAAAAAAAAAAAATCGATACAGCATAGTATCGCGATATTTTCCATGGCAATACTGTATCGTTACACGGACTCCAAGTATCGCAATTTCACTAGTATAAATTGCACATGAGAATTTAACTTGGTGTAGACAATATTTATGGCATGTTCATGTCAGATAGTCGGCTTGACAATCACATTTTGCAGCAATACAATTTTTTGTGAGATGAACAAACCGATGTTGACAAAATGTTCCTTTTCGCGACATCATTTAAAGTTGGAAAAAGGAATAAATTGCTAAATATCGCAGAATATTGCAATAGTTTTAAAATCGCAATAATATCTTATTGTGGCATAAGTATTGTGATAATATCGTATCATGGGCCCTCTGCTGATTGCCACCCCTACTAGATACTGGAGGGGGTGGACATACACACCGACTTGGGCTATTGTCTCATTCCTCCTGTAAGCGTAGCCGGCATCTCTAGCTTGAGCAAATGTTTACCCTCAAATCTTGCACTGTGCAAATCTGTCCCTACCATCGGTGCAGAATCTGTGCGAGGGTACTGACAAAGCATTCCTCACCAGAATTGGGGGAGACCTCTTCCCCCCAATCACACACACACACACACACGCACACACACCCACACACACACATTCAAACATTCCTTTCATTTCCGAGAAGGAACAAGAAAGGCCTAAAGATTTTAATAAATTACAAATACAAAAATCAGGCCCTCACTGACCTTACAGGCACTCCCCCCCGCCCCACCCCCCACCCTTCCCATATATACACACACACACGCGCACACGTGCACACCTATCATTACAGGAAACGGAGGAAGTGCTCCATCTTTGTTGCGGCGCTCTAAAAGCCCTTAATGTAGCCTCATTACCTGGCCTGTCTGCTGCTCTATCATGTGCAGTAAACACACACTATGACACCGGCCATCCATCCAGCGGGAACACACAGATGACACTGGCTGCTATGGGAATGAAACGAACATAACCCGCCATGTAACACATAGCAGACTTGACACTGCCGTGTTTCACAAGCCCGTTGGCAGGACAAGTCTATAGAATTAGTCTAACGCTAATTCTATATGCAGTATACGAGAGAAAATGGCTAGAACAAAATATTGTGTCATTTGATGTGTTAACATGTTATTTGTGGTCATTAATATATATATATATATATATATAAATATATAGCATAAATTAATTAATCTGTGGTCCTTGATGTAGGGTGGAAAAAAATAAACATAAAAGAGAGCTTACATTACATAGTCTGCTGCTTTGTCAGGGCACTGTGATTGAGTGTAGATTTGGTCACCATTTGAAATACTTTCTGTGCTTGAGTGAAATTAATTAAGTAACACAAGTTACTGTGCCCAGAAAATAAACTGGTAACTGGGCAATGGCTCGGGCTGAGAGAGCCGATGCTTCAGATAGCACAATAAATCAAAAGTGCTTAAAAATGTTAAAATTGATTAAGATAGTCCAACACAGAGTAATAACTGAAACATTTATTTTTATCTTGGCCACAAGCTTTGGGTGAATGTTATTCTTCTATGATCAGGCAATTCTGACTGGCTGTTTGTTTAGTTTTTTACTGTGGGGTGTGGGTGTCCTGTAATGTTTCTGGGGGGACGTTGTCACAGGTCAGGGACAGAGCACGTACTTTATCGCAAGTCTCGAGCAGTTTGCAGTCACAGGAGGGAAAACCGACAGTTGGAGAGCTGTGCTCGACACAAGCCAGTCCTCCAGATTACGTATGGAAAGCGAAAGGCTGCCGTGCCTCAGAATTAAAAGCTTCCTTTTTGGCTCTGAAGGGCCACCATAAAAGACCATTAATGACTAGTTTTTATAAACCCCGTGTATGGTAATAGCTTCTGCTCGTAGATAGAGGAATTTAAAAAGTGCTTTACCAGTGAATAGAGATTTTCCTCAGAAAAAAAGACGGAATAGAAATCATATTTACAAAATCAGGAACTGGGCAAAAATGAATAGAGATGAATAATAGACTATGCTTCTCTCGCGGATTAACATTATTCAAAGCAACGGAATCAAATGTGGTTATCTTTCTGTCCAATGAGCCCTGCGTTGAGAAGAACCGAAGTCGTGTTTCAATTCTTTACTCGAGCCTGCAATAAATTGTAGCTCTGAGAGTGGGTACGTTCAGTGAGAATGCTCAGAACTTAATTCTCTTCTATTTACAATGCGAAGATGAGAGTGAACGAGATAGAAGGCAGGCGGTGCGTGTGTGTGTGTGCGTGCGTGTGAATGGAGTGTGTCGTCGTAGAGAGGAGCAAAGGGGGAATGGTAGAACGAAAGGGAGAGGATAAAGTGTAAGTGCGTGTTCAATTGTGCAGCCTCCACATTGTCTGCTGAGAATCAACTGCATTAGGCCGACATGAATAGTGCGTGTGTGTGTGTGTGTGCGCGTGCGCGTGCGTACAGAGTACAGTCTCATTTTATGAATGCAACCAGCTCTGAAATGTGACAATGGAAAAACATTTATGGCGCGCGTCTATCCGATTACTAGCAAATAAAATGATCTTACATAAAAATAGCATAATAAAAATACACGCTAACAGAATAACTTTGTAAAACGAGGGAGGAAATAAATCAAGAGCCCGAATTAAATTAGAATTTATCCAAATGCTGTTGCTTAACAAATGGTGTCAAATCTGTCACCGTGGCGATAAATTGATGCCACCACCGCATATTGTCTGCAGCGTAGCACGCCCGAGAGACAGCGAGGAGAGAAGGAGAGAGGAGAGGAGGAGTGTTCGACTGTGTTTTGGCTCGTCTCGTATCATTTACATGTTACCCATCAGGCAACTCATTCCACTGAAACAGAAGATCGGCCCCACGCACCCCCCGCCCACACGCACGCACGCACGCACGCACTGTGGGCAAAAGAGACAGTGACGAAATCTCATCAGTCAGACCTCATTTGCATATTTGCCATTTTCATTAATTAACTCAGCCCACCTAATCAGGGCTAATTGACCTATAAAGAGAGGAGGCCCCATTGTCTCGTCCAATCATCTTAACCCTCGGCAGAGGAGTGACGCCAGTGAAAACCGGGCACCTCCGCGCCAACCTGTGCATGAAGCGATGTCGTTCCACTCGGATGGGACAGGGTTTTTTAGGATGCAGGCCAGCGGAGGCTTCAGCTAGATGGAGGCGTTTACCGACAGCGACGTATTGTGCTGCACGGCTAAGAGCGATGCGACGGGACTCTCGTCGCGAGATGCAATTCTGAAACAGAGACACGAAGGCCGTGCGGACAAGCTGCTTCGGTTGCCGCGGACGTTCTAGCGGGCGGACGAGAGCCACGGGCAAAACCAAGGGGGGCCGCCGGTCTGTGCGACACTGCGTGAGACATAGCTCATTGTGACGTTTCCAGTTATTTCTGGTTGATTAGGGTCATTATGTCGCAGGCGCTGATTTATGTTGTCATTCCAACTCAGCAGTCCCGCGTCGATAGATCTTAATGAATTGGTAAATAAGGGTGAAGATTGTGGTTGACAACGCCGCAGCATTCCCCATTCATACCCGACAAGATTTATGTAACCAATTAGGAACATAACGGGCAAGACTGGTCAGGAGAAAAAATAATCTTTCCAGAGGAAAATTACCCGAGTCTACCCTCGACAAAACAGATAATGGGTCGTCTTTAACACCGGCTTAGCAGTCAACGCTCCCGTCCAGGCACGGAGAGGGATTTAAAAAGAACAACATATCAAAACAGTTTGTAAAAAAACAAGAGGAATCAATTGAGGATTAAGACTCTCCCTTTACAAATATATACAGCTGCTCTACTGCAGCATTTGAAAAGCACACCTGACAAATCACTCACTATCTGAACAATGTACAAACCGGAGCTGATGGAATCAACAGATTAAAAATTAAGCCATTGCCACCATGTGACATTTTGATATGGAAATGTTCAATTCAACGAGCAACTCTTGCCTAAACCAGATATACTGAACACAACGAATATGGTATAGAGGAGTGTGAGTGTGTGTGAGTGTGTGTGTGGGAGAGAGAGAGAGAGAGAGAAAAATGGGGAGGTGTTATACAAATCATTCCTCTTCTCCCCGACTTCACTTAAGAGTCGTAGATTGAGGAATAATCACTTGCATGTTTTAATAGTCTCATACCATAATTATTTGATTTGAAATCTCTAGGAATCAGTTAGGAGTCAAAGACAGGCCTCTGCCACGTCAGAATAAAAATAATAAAAGGAAAAAATAAAACAAAGCAGGGGGAAAAACATTGAGATAAAAGTGCAGATGATCTGTAGCCAGCGACAGGCCCGTCAGAACCACAGGGCAGGAGTGAGCAGGGTTGGGAAATTAAAGCAGAGTGATACGAGAGCTCCGGCTGCTTTCAGACCCTCTCTCTCCCTTCATGCACATGCAAATGAGAAGCCGCTTAACTGCATCATTTATGTGGATAATAGCGGCATCGTCATTACGGGAGCTCAAATTAAATTACATCGCAATTAGCATAACAAAGTGATTGGTTAAACTTTCAAAACAAATAAGCCGGAGCCACT
>JAODUH010000016.1:571544-582642 GCA_027564835.1 Typhlichthys subterraneus
GGGACAACACGGTGGGGCGAGTTGGCAAGGAGGGGGGGGGACAGGGGATAGAAATGTGTGTGTGTTTGGGTGTGTGGGTTTGCGGAAGGACCCGGGATGTGAATGGGGGGGGGGGGTTGAGGGGTGGAGCTATTATGGTTCAGTGAGACCTCTGCATGTTGAAAAGCTTTCTCCAACTCATGGGGGAAAATACACACACACGCACACACGCACACAAGCGCATTTTTGCTGAATGAAAAACAATTGATAAAGCTTCTCTAATAAGGGAAAGCCTGCCGCAAAAGCAGCGCAAACGACGACAACAACAAGCACAAGAATGGAAACAACAGCACAGTGTACCCAGCCGGCACACACAACAAGCCTACAACGACACATCGACCACAAACAGCGATAAGCGACAGCAATAAACAGCAATAAACAGCAATGTGCGTACAGTGAACAGCCAGTGGGGAAAAGGGGGGGGGGGGGGATAATATAGATACAAAAGTAAAACAAACGTTTCCCAGCCTTGTTCCCGGCTGGCCTCAGCCTTCCCACTAAGCCGGGACGCTCAACCACTTCACAAATGGCGAACGTGTCTTTGCAGATGTTCCTCGACAAGCTCACGATGTTTCTCAACAAGCTGAACCCGCCCAATTAATTCTTCTAATTGGAACCGCGCCTGGTCTAAACTCCCCACCCCCCCCCGCCCCCCCCACACACGCAAGACTGGGGGATACTGTTGGGCGGGCCGAGATGTGAGCGGAGGTTAGGCTCGACTCAGCTCCGTCTAATGGCTGGTGCGTCGACACATTTTGCGGTAATGTAAACACCGCGCGCCAGGCAACCAGACGGAACATTTAGGGCTAATGGTGTTTGCCGATCATCTCTGCCCCTCCCTCTCTCCCTCTCTCTCTCTCCCTCTCTCCCCCTCCCTCACATGCCACAGATGTTTTCTTAGTCGCTCCACCAGACTGGAATCTGCCGCTGGAGAAGAGAGGCCCGGTCTCCCCCAGGAGAGAGCAGTACAAAGCCCCCAGTCTGCACACAGCAGATGCAGAGAGCCAGTCCATCTGCCATCAGCTCCCTGGGCCACGTGGACGTGAGAGACTTCAAACAGGAGAATGGGGGGGTGGGGGGGTGGTGGGACTTTGCGTCTGCTCATGCTGACACGCTGATGATACAACACAAGAGTTAGCCTGGTAAGGAGCTCCCCAAAGCTGGTGTTTAACTGCAACGGTAATACATAGATAGGCACGCTAGTTCGAGCTATTATGAGGTTATGGACGAGAGAAAGTATCTCCATGATTTTGACCCAGGCTTATCTGGAAGGGAGATCTAGCCCCCGGTCGGGGCTAAGACACACTTGAACCCCCCGAGCGGCGAGTGGTGAGCTGGCGTGATTTAAGAGGCTCCGGGTAGCATGTTATCTCTCCGCGGCACCGCCGGAGCATATTTCAGCCGCGTGATATCATTATTAGGGCGACCAGCGCAGGCCAAGTGATTTAGCATTTTCATTAGTGTCAAACCGTCTGAGCTCCAAGGCTGGGTAAACACTAAACAAGCAGACATAGAGAGAGAGAGAGAGAGAGAGAGAGAGAGAGAGAGACAGCAGATGAGAGGAGAGGCAGCTGAGGACAGAGAGAACCGGGGAAAGAGTGAGATACAGAGAAAGAGAGAGAGAGAGAGAGAGAGAGAGAGAGAGAGGCAGGCAGACAGGCAGGCAGAGAAGTATAGCATTAAACAACTGCTATTAATTGCTGTTAGCATCCACATTATGCGAGACATTTCTCCCATTTCTCTTTCGGGCACTAAAAGCTCCAGGCAAGAAAGCTCCTTCAACTGCCTTAATAAACTACTCCGGTTGCCACGCTGGAAAAGACAAACAAGAGGCCCCCGGGCCTTTCCAAACACCAATGCCTCTGTTTTACGGATATATTGTGTGTGTGTGTGTGTGGGGGGGGGTGATGATGTCTATTTTCTGTTAGTAGCCGTGGCTCCGCCCTTCAGGTGTACATCCCCCCGTATCTTCTCCGCAGAGCTTTCTGCTGCCAAGGTCAACAGAGGCAAACAAGCCCACCAGCGCACTGACACGCCCCCAGGACAGACAGCAGAGTGGGGAGGGTGGCATGGAGCGGGTACAGCGGGCAGTGGCAGGTTACCAGCCACACCAGCGTAGCGTGTGTGCGTGTGTGTGTGTGTGTGTGTGTGTGTGTGTGTGAGATAGAAGGCTGTGGGGGTTGCTCGGTGATGCAGTGCAACAATGTCACTTTCTGTCACTCGACGCAACCATCATTTCCATGGTAACACTCCCCCCCCCGCTTAACACACACACACACACACAGAGAGAGAGAGAGCACTGCTAACTATTAATTTTCAATTAAAGCAGCGTTGCCCGGGGGCGGTGGGTGTGGGGGTGTTGTTCGTCGGGCGTCGTCAAGGGCTGCGTCTCAACGCTCCTCCACTCAGGAGCGCCGGTGAGAATGACACTGCCGTCGGCCTGACGCCACCATCACCGCGGTGACAGCCACCAAGCCTTCAGGCTGAATCACTCCCTATTAACCCTTTAATGGCTATTAAGCTGGGAAAATGTAACATTTACATATTAATGACGCCGGGAAATAAATGCTAATGAAAGCCAAACTATAATGGCGTAAACTGACGCTGGGCGGCTGGCTTAGCAGAGAAAGGTATCGCAGGGGGCACACTGTGTGTGACGTGTGTCTGTGTGTGCGGTTACTATGGGATGTGTGTTGCCAGGGGTGCTGGAAGGTCATTGGCTGTGCCGGCTCGTCGTTTAGAAGTGGCCGAGGCAACAAGCAAACAGAGGCGATGGCTTGATGAGCGGGGGGAAGAGGGGGGGGGGGGTCAATAAGAGCTGGCGTCTGAACAACGCTAGCCGATGTCTGATTGTGATCTCGCAACATGAACGAGGAAGGAAGACACCGCGTCAAGCGCACACACAGGCCGCACACGCACGCACGTGTGAATTCGGAGCGTCCATTAGCGGCATTTGCTGGCTGCCGCACAAATGTTACACAAGCACAATTGGCGAGCCACTCAGCGCTGCTTACCAACAGCCAAACACCACGTAATGAGGGGGTAGGAGAGTCCTCTAGTCCTCGCCAGCATTGATCATGCAACGTGCTGCCTGTGGCCACAGAGCACAGAGCATTGTGGCCTGGTGATTATATAAGTGGGAGGCAGCACAGTTTTAATATACTGTACTTAAGCAACGGGGTATCCATGGCAACTTGCCTTGCGCCATGCTCAGAAGATCCCTAATGAAATGCCTATTAAGTGGCTGATAATGACAGTGTCCAAATATATTTGCATATGCATTTCACCGTATCAAGAGCGCAGTGAGGGGGAACAAAACAGAGGAGCTTGGTTTGTGCAGTCATAGCAGACACACGATTGGTTTGGTCTCAAAATGTAGACCCCCGGTAGGTCACAAGATGATTTTCAGAAATTAATTAACATTTTAAAATGATTTAAAATGGAATAGTTTAGACATACTTGTTAGCAGTAGTACAGTTTATACATTACTTTGATGTGTTCTGCTACTAGCTTGTATTAAAATACTATCAAATAGGAATATGGACGTTATTCTTCTACCACCTCTGGGGATAGTGGGGGTCTCTGGCACTGTTATTTTGGGGGGGGTCGCGACCTGAAACGTTTGAGAACCCACTGCATTAAAGCGACAGAGACAAAAGGCAAACGTGGACATGGCGAAGAAGTCAGACGGCTGGAGCTGACCGCGCCTCTTCAAGCGCTGGCGACATAACACTCCCGGTTCGATTAGCCATCCCCCCGCCTTTCTCTCTCATCCACCCAGATGCACTCTCCAGCTGCAAAATAAGGAATGGAGGGTTTTCTTCAAAAAAGCGGATTTGAATTCTTGAGCTAAGATGGGCTGACGGAATCAAAGGTCTCGCTAGTGCCGGGTCAATTTAAACAAGCAAGCGGGGCTCACAGCAGTTTAACTATTATGCCAGCAGATTGGCGCCAGATGAAAGAGCGGTGTGTGGCAGAAAATCTATTTTTTAATATTATTTTACAATATTATCATATTGTAAAAGCTGCTGCAGTAAATTAAATTAGATTAGTAAATTAGACACCACCTCGGGTGAAAGGATACTTTACAGAGCGCATGTTGGTGTATGTCGGTGTATTTTTTTTTTCTCAAACGTGCGTGGCCGCTGAGATGTCATCAGAATCTACGAGGATGTAAAAAAAAAAAACAACAAAAAAAAAAAAACGAAAGAAAATCATGTCAGCTACAACAGCCGTAGCACGCATTGAGGTTTCCCTGTTGTGGTGTGAATCTGAAACCCGTTTATGACACTGATCTGTGGTATCAGTGATCCCCCCCCCCCCCCCCACAGCACAGGCTCTGCCAAAAGGATTATTGTTCCCAGAACGATGGCTACACAGTTGGCTGGCAGCGCGACAAGCTCCAGTGGCCGTCAAAAGAGCCACACACCTGTAAATGCTATGCAACAACCACTACCCACAATCCATGGAATCCCATCAATGCATTTGCCAAGCGGCATTAAAAAGTGCTTCCATGCGAGACGACTGCAATCGTCAACATCGGCCCTGACAACCAAGATACTGCTGGAAATTGGAATTGATATCCAGAAGTTATCGAGACAGGGAGCTTTCTGCGTTCAGGAAGAGCTCTGATCAGCCCAGCCTTCTGACTTACCACTGATACAGTGGCCAGCCATTCATGACTAAATAAACCATTCAACTAGACACCAATTACACACAAAAAAAGCCCTGATCAAATTAATTGCAGGAAAATGGCATCTTACCAAAGAATAATAAACTCATTATATGGAAATTTCAAACTCTGCTATTCTCCACACCGCTGCTAATTCAAACCTAATTTTTACTAGCCACTAATTTGAGGGCGAAGGGCAGGGGATAGGAATTACATCTGGAGGTAATTCACTGTGTGGAACTGAGCCCAGTGGGGGCTATAGGGTACCCAAATAAAAGAGAGAGAGAGAGAGAGAGAGAGGGAGAGAGAGAGAGAGAGAAAGGAACTATTACGGAGAGTGGGAGTTCCGGAGCTCTAAAACGGCAGTTTTCACTAAAATGTTTTCACCGCGTTGTCACCAGACAAAGATGTGGGTGTTGCAGGCAGACAGAGTGAGAGAGAGAAAGTGAATGAGGGAGAATCAGTGGTTAGGGCTCCTCCAGATGGCCAAAAGTGCAAAGTGTGGAAGTGCATGGTTCAGTAAACAGTTTGAGATCCAGACTGCACTGTGAGACCATTGGGGGTCAACGGTGACTCAGACTTCACTTTGAGGCCATTGGGGGTCAACGGTGACTCCTGCACCATTTGTGACAAAGTGACTAACTCAGGAAAAAAAAGAGAAAAAAAGTCTGGCAAATATTCTGTTGTTCCATGGCACCAAGTAAGATGATGTCCAGATGTACTAATTTGGTTCAAGATAAACCATTCCATGTCCTAACCACATTCAGGTTAGTGAAAATATAAGTCCTGAAACAAGGCTCAAGGCCATGTTCACGTCAACCGCTTGTTAACAACTGATGTATTTCAATGTGAAAATGAGATAAAACGCACATATAATGCAGGGTGACTCGAGCAGATTGTTTCCCCTGGAGAGATACAATCCCATCTTAAAATATATGACAGCAAAGCAGGATGGTGTTTTTGCATGGTAGAGGGTGAGTGCTCAAACAGTCCTAGGTTTGTTTATAATATTACAACCTCTGGAGAGTGTCCCTGTTTAAATATATCTCCACTAACAAGGCACTCAAAAGTTTATCGGCCCAGGGGAGAACATGCAATTCAAGGGCGTTTCGACGCAGAGCTCGGTTGTTGTTTTGTCCCTGAATTGCAAATATTGAGATGAACACAGACTACCTTCTACGGGGCTGCAACCCTGTGTTTATCACAGTGAGTATTTGTTTAGGAGGCAGTAATGTTAATTTCTCGATAATAAAGGCCCCAACAACTGCGGCAAATCAAACTTTTTTGTTAGTCAAGATGGGAAGAAAACAAAGTTTGGCTTCTGGGCGAATAAGAAATAAAGTTGCAAAGACAAAGTCTGTGAAGGAAGACATTAACATTCGATAGAAATACACCACAGCAACCTTCCTCCCTTCCCTCAATTTAAAGACCCCCACTACCACCACCAGTACACTCAAAGCACACCTACCCCTCTGACAGAAAATGTGTTTTTCAACTGAAAATAAACCGATGCCCGGCCGGTTTGAGGCAGTCATACTCTAGAATATGAGATCAAATAAGGGCTCCCGCGGAGGCTGAAAGGAGAAATGAAATGGCTTCTGAGGGGAGATGTAGCAGGTAATAAAATTACTCCTTTATATCCTCCTAAATGACATATGTTCCCCTGCAGTGAGTAAGGGCTTCACTCGGTCAAAGACAAGTATGCAAGTGCCAATTTTTCCTTCAGGGAAGATTCCCCGATACACTTCCCAGGCTTGGCTTAGCGCGCCGCAATCTTCCTGAAAACGACAAAACTATTTCAGCAACAAGTTAAGCGGAACTTTTGGAAGTTTTGCGTTGACGATGTCTTGGCACACGCTGTCATTGAAAGCTATGTTCCATTAAATTGGTACAGCGGGGTGATTCATATACCAATTGCTTTTCAATGATTTCAAAGTAAGTTGACAAAATGTATTTTATACGCATACAAGTGAGATAGAACAGACCATGATGTACTGCAAAAAAAAATTATATAAATAAATAAAATTTTTTTTTAAATATTTTATGACAAATGTTACCGCTTAGGGTATGGGCTGTCTATTCCAGACTCTCAAGTGTGGCTGCACTTGCCATTAGGGGTCAAAAGCATAGCAAAACAGTATGAATGTACCATATACAGCTGATTTGTGTTCATAAAAAGCGAGTCACAATAACGTTCAGATGGACTTTTTATTTATTTATTTACTTGCCAAAGCAGAAAGAGCAATATTAAAAGGGAATTTGCAATAGGATGGAATACATTAATATTCATTATGGAGTAGTTATTAAACCTTCGATGAAAAATGCTTTAGCATTAGAATTGAGCCACTTATCAGACATGCTCGGTACCTTTAAAAGCCGTCCGTGTACAGTGCTCTGAGTGGCAAAAAAGCAATTGCAGATTACTTTGAAATTAGCTCTAGATGAACAATTTATCAAAACATAAATGTCTGCCAAGATTTGAGAGGCACAAGGTTGGTAGCTATTTGTTCAAAGTCACAAGAAAAAGGGGGATTAAGATTTAATGGTAACAGTGATACAATTTTTTAAAGTTCGCAAAAGTATGTATTAAAAAATATATACATTGTATGTACAGGTACATGTTACTCACACAATTCTTAATCTAAGATATACACGTTTATTATGTCTGATTGAAGTCAAACACCTTGACTTCTGTACTTGATTGTGATGTTATACTGTTTTACTGTACTCAAGTTAATGAGTTTAATGTCAGATAAGTATACAACAAATTAAAACTAATTACTTGCGAATGCACACAAGAGGCCCTGCTACAAATAACGTGTGACATGCCTCTTCCAAACAGTGTGTTTTATGCACCCGTGGCACGTAATTAAGTGGTTTACAACAAGTTGACAATGTTTGTGCTGTGACCGAGAATGAATATCTGGTGCGAACATAATAGAGAAACACTCTCGGTGACAATCTGCGAGCCTGTTGTTTACAAACATAGTAGAGAAGTAGTAGAGAACATTCTCATTACCGATCTGTAACACCGCAGACCAAAAATAGAGCGCTGCACTTCTCAAGCTATCAGCATGGGTGACTCTTAATTCACACAAAGTCTCCCAATTATATTTAGAAGCAGCTTTTGCAACACTTTGAGAACTTGGGAAATGCCATTAACTTTCTCTATGTATTGGCTTTTGCCCCCCCGCTGAAGCCCCCGCTGCAAGCTGCTCGGGAAGACGGACGGCAAAGGGGACGTTTCTGACAGCTTTAAAGTACCCATCAGATGCCTGCGAGATGTCTCCCCACACATCCAGCCTCCCCCCAAACAAACAGTGAAGCCGAATTCAAATGCATAGCAGGACTATTAGGTAATCCTCTGCTTTTGTTCGCTTGCCCCCCGAGCCTCGGTCACCGACCGACGTCTTCCGTCCTCCCCGTAACCATCCGGCTGAAACGCAACACTTAGTGCTGCAAGGGAACACGGGCGTGTGCCGTGATGAATGGCTAGGAATGATTGGGAAAACACACACACACACACACACACACACTATCCTATGTATGCAGACTTTTGTCGTACTGCGCTGACAGTAAAGTACCGGCATGCAGAGGAAAGCAGGGAGGGAGCTCGGCAACACACGGGGACAAATCTGAGGTTTCCTTTTGGATATTCAATATCCTGCAAGGTACCGAACAGAGTTACAGTAGTCTACTGTCTGCGTTTCCTTGTTTTATATTTTCTCTCCCCCCTCTCTCCCTCTCTCTCTCTCTCTCTCTCTCTCTTTCTCTCTCTCTCTCCTCGGAGGGGCAGGGGCGGTCTCCGCCAAGTGGGTCTGTGAATCGTTGCGTGCTTCCTCGTCAATTGCCGAGCGCTTTCGCGTGAGTCGCCTTCAAACCGGACCTGGCAAATCAATCAATCTGGGAGAAAAAAAATGCTCCCTACGCCAGATGTGCCACTTAAAAGAACGACATGAAAAGACTCGCTGGAGTTAGGGTCTGCGGGTCCACACAGTAGAAAACTGTCCTGAAATGGGATATTTACTACAAATGAACAGTGCTGGATGGGGGTGGGCGGGAACACCACTTTGAATTCCCTTTTTGGTTTTTTTGTAGACTGGTACATAGTGTGTCTAATGCATAAACATGTCAGTTGGAAATATATCTCTGCTATTTACTTAGCAGTTGCCAAGGAGAAACAACGACAAATGTTTCATTAGTAGGTGAACCCCCCCACACACACACACACACACACACAAGCCCAAACCCCACAACCCACACGTTGTCTTTTACAAGTCTACAGTAGTTCCGCTTCTTCACACTTTCACATGCACGCAGGAGTACAATTATATATGCAAGCCCTGCTATGGGGAGCTGAACTTTTCACACCTTTCAAAGCCACAAAATTGGATGGTTTTGTGGCCGTGCAGCTGCCGCTCCACGCTAATGCAAGGCGGTGTCATATGAAAAATATTTGTCTCCCCAAACCGCAGGGCTGGTCATTAATGAAACACAGGCCGCGCGGTGAGGTCATATAGAGTCTAGATTTCAGCAGCCACACTTAAAAACCGCTCAGAGAGAATAGAGAAACATGAACACAAATCAGATTCCAGTTCCAAGGACGGTGGAGGAAAATAAATAAATAGAGAAAGGCACTGGCCCCGCTCACATTTTCCCCCTGCGCTCTGCAAACAACCGTCAACTGCAGCTCAGAAACAGCTCACAATGAGAGCAGACTAAACAATCTGTTCCCAGCCAAGGAAAATGCTAAGCAACTCGTGCACACAGGATGTCTCACCCTAATTGCCAACTATCAAATCTCACAATGGAATCTGTCCATTTGGCGAAAGCTTTAGAGCAAACTTGGCAATATATATTGTTTTTGCATTTTAAAAAAACGTCAACTTTTTTGTCAGAGAGGAGGCAGCGGGGAATTGGTGAGGAAGGGTGAGGAGACAGAAAACCCTAATTTCTGGGATTTCATTTGTTAACATTTTCACGGATTTGGCTGCATTTTGAAAGCTTACAGGAAATATTGCAGACTGTTGCACATGTTTGGAGGTGGGGAGGTGAAAAATAAACATGATTAGATAAATGTGTCAGCGGGTCTTGTAAACTGACGATTCAAATCCACGAGGTACAAACACCACCCAACAGGCCCCTGTGGACGTGAGCACTTGTCGGGATGCCAGAGATGGAAGGAGGCATGACAGAACACACACTGCATGTGTCTGGGCGTGACGACACCGCATGACGTGGTAACTGGGGCCGAGGGACCCCGGTATTAACACACAGGGTTACTGGGGAGCAAACGGGACTGGCCCCCCGCCCTCCATTGCCATGTGGCATTGTGTTTTCCCGGCCAGTCAAAGATGCACTCATGCAGAGCCCCCTGACTTCAAACCGCCAAAATAGCACCACATTCATGAAACAGAACAGAACTACTGGGAATTAAGAAAGTCTAGGAACAGAAAAAAGAAAAGATGAAAACACACGCGCACGCACACACACACACACACACACACACACACACACGCACACATGCACAAGCACACACACACACACACACACACACGCACGCACACGCACGCACACACACACACACACGCACACACACACACACACGCACACATGCACACAAAGGTAGCAGGCCTCGACAGCAGATGGTAAAATTAACATTTCAACAGTTCCTTCCTTTCATGTAGGTCTCGGCAGAACTATTTTTTTCAGAGGGGGGGGGGGTGGTTGGGGAGAAGGTGAAAAAAATGTGAGGGGGTCTTGGGTTTGGGAAAGATGCAGCCTTTGGAGGAGGCATCTGGAAAAGGGGAAGAGGAATATTGGCTTATTGCTCCTGATGGTCCACATCTATGAAACATTAAATAGGTCTGTTTTGCAGGGGTTCCCTCCTCAGAGTGCCCTAAGCCAGGTTATGGAAACATCGTCTTGGTAATATATACGCCAAAGAACACCTGGTGATGAAAGAAAATAAACTTTTCTCCGTTCGCTCTCTCCGTTTCAAAACCAGCGGTTGGACGTTTGAGCCCCACTTGTTTACAGTAATCTTCTTCATTCCGCCTGGCTAACGCTGCCTTATTTAGCGCCGGCCGGACATCTGTGGCGCTGACAAAACACTTGTAAAGATTTCATTTTTTAGAGTCTGCATCTCCACAGAGCAGGGACATAAAGGCGCTGCTAATAAATAAAGACCTGAACAATAGACAGCCTATCTCATTTCCCAGGCCTGTCCGACAGAGCGACTCGGTAGCACCCATTAGTTTGGACACAGTTATGGCTGAATTACATGTGTTCCACCTCTGTGACATTTTAAATGCAATTAAAAGCTGGTTATGGGTCGTGTGCATGGCCGAATGATGAAGGGGGGGGGGGGGGGGGGGGGGGGACGCT
>JAODUH010000016.1:600733-650470 GCA_027564835.1 Typhlichthys subterraneus
CGGCGCGGTTGTGGCATCCCACCCTCACTAACAACTACATTTTGTGACAGGCTTATGCACGCACACATACACAAATACATATACATACACACACACACAGCCTCGCACGCACATATGCACACACACACAAGCACACACGGCCTCACACGCACACATCCATGCACACACAGGCACATTCAGATGACAAGAAAAAAATAAAAAATAAAATAAAAAATAAAAGAATTCTGCATATTATTCATATATATATAAATAAATAAATAAATATATATATAAATAAATATCATATTATGAGCCCTTATGGGATGTTGTGTTCTACTGTACTTCAAGTAGGGGTATCTTGAAGGGGAGACATGTTTTACTGCTGTTACAGCACGTGCTTATTAACCAATATGGGTGTTCAGTGTGTTTATATCAGTGTATTGATCACACCAACAGCCATGAACTTAGAAAGGGGGTGAGAGGAAGGAACACAAGTATTGTAACCAGTTACACAGAAACAAACTATGTAGAATCACCCACTTTGTCGCTTGTGCAATAAATCATTGTATAATTGTGATTAGATCTTGATATCTCAACGCATGCCGTTTGTGGTACAGTTCTGATTCTAGCCTAGCCTATGGTAAACAGTTCCCTGTAGCTTTCTTTGAACTGGCTACAACTATACTATCTGTTGGATTAAGAGACAAAACGATATTCGCGGATGGCCAACTGCACTCATTGAAAATAAAGTGCACATACAGTAGACACACGCGCGCATGCACGCATACGCACACACATATGTATTTGATTTGTTTCGTTTTTAAGAACATACAACTGATACCAATATTTCAAAATAGGGTTTGTCGAGAATAATCAAAATAATCCGTCACTCTAATGTTAGATTAACATACAATATATATCTGTGTGTGTGCGCATGTGTGCGTATGTGTGCGTGTGTGTCTGTGTGTGTGCGTGCGTGCGCTCATGCACACATTCACATTTGAGAAAGAGAAAATAATAATTCCATGGCAATAGATGCAGATGAATCAAGTGAACATAATCTCGCTGCATACACTGACCAGACGTGACATTTACACCATGACAGCAAATGTGACGCTATCAATCTCACACACGCGGTACACAAGTCTGAATACACTGTGACTGCCATTGTTTGCCTTGATGTTGTCACAAATTCTTTGACCTCTCCTTTCAAGAGACAAAAGGCGCAAAAAATAATATTTGAAAAGGAAAAAATAGCTGCTGTTTTGTGGCCCTACTTCTACAGTTTTGTCATTTGCTTTGAGAGCACATGTATTAATTTTCCACTGTCAATTTTGTATTTATTTATTTATATTTTTTTTTTTGGAGACTGGGCATAGTCAGAGAGCAGATGTGAATTGTGCTTTGTGGAGGTGTTCTCTGATTCATGGTTTTACATCTTGCATTGTTCACGGTTGTCTATATTATTAGGCCGCTTTTGGCCAATAGGCTTTTATACATTTATTTTATTATAAATCTTTTGAAGCATTAGATGAATGTAGAGTGTCAATCTCATAAAAAGTCAGTCCCAATATAGATAATTACTCCATGACGTTTGTCCTTGAGTTCATCCAGTATCTTAATCCAAAAACCTAATGTGATTCACACTGCATTATATGCAGGTTCAGAGATAGCCTTTCCTCTCCCTGCCATTGATTCACCCCGTTAGGTATTTAACACCTGCAACATTAGCACAAAAGAACACAGGACAATCCATTTACCATGTCAGTCACATTACAATTATGGATTGTTCAGCGGCCCCTACAAAAACACCAATTACTTTAAAGGAGCCTCTTCGTGCTGTTTTGCGAGAAACCAATTTCAGAATATAATTAATCTTAATGGAGAGATGTCTTTGGTGTTATTCAGTGAAAGCAAACAACTGGTGGTAAAAACCATATTGGGAAGGGTTCCACAGATACATGTAAATTGGCCTGTTTCAATTCTGTTCACATCCAAAATAAATAACATCTTCATGGCGTCCTTGACCATAGATCTGAACTGACTAGAATTATTTGGATTTAATTAAATTAATTTATCATAATCTCTAAACTAAATCATAATCATAATCGCTAACTAAATTTTAACTAACCAAGACATTTTATGTTTTCAGTTCAGAATAAAACCACCATGCCACTGTAAAATAAATAAATAACATTTTAGTTTCAAGATTGATACAAGGATTGCTCGATTTCTTTTTTAACAATCTAACTTCTAACATAAATAATTATTTTAGAAATATGTTTATTTTACGAAGCTGGTGGATTCAGTAAAAGGCTGGAAAAAGAAACGAAAGCTGTTCTTTCTATAAATACGTGAAACCCGACCTATCTGATTGGATGACAGAAACAGGAACTAGAGTCGATCTGTTGTTGCTGTCATCTGACTCCTGGCATCCACCCTAGATAAGCAGTACGAGGTAGCATGGCTCACAAAGTTGAACGTGTACGTATATCAGCGATGTTTTGGCTGATATTGATGTGTTGCATAACTTCTACGGAAGCATACGACGCCGGGGATGCCGTCGTCATATTGCTGGGCACCGCCATCTCTGTGGTGGGCTTTTGCGCATTCCTCGGTTGGTACGCACGGAAAAGAAACGGACAACTCTAGCAGATCTGCTACTCTGTTGTGTTTTCATGTTCTGTGTGCCCTGCAATGTTTACCCGGTCCCACACGTTACACGATGACATGTTATGACAACGATGTGACATTGAGAAGAGAATCGTGCCTTAATGGAAACGACGTGGCAAAGAATACGATAACCACCAGGAATGGCGATTGAGGACAAAAACAGGACATTATAATACAGGAAGTCTTTGTTATGCACTGTACGCACATTCACTGACCAACATATGTGCGCCTAATGTGTTAACCTGCAATGCTGACAAGTTTTCCATGTTGGGGAGTTTATTTGTATTTTTATTTTTCAAAACGTGCTTTAAAATTCTGCCCAAGCACATTTTTTTATGTATGTGATTAACTGAGGCTACATATGTCAATAATAAAGTATGGATTCATGAGTAATAATAGGCCTACAATGCAGATTCCAATTCATGTTTGCATATAATGTAGTTTGTTGTTTTGTTCTTGTAAAGGGAAATGTCATATTGATTACTATGGGGTTGTGTATAGATAATGAAACATTTTTATCCAAAAGCCAAATAGCTTTTCTTTGCCTTTGACTCTTGTTTGATGGGGAGGATGATTGAAGTCTGAAGAAACAAGACATTGACACTTTATTAATTTAACAAACAGGAGCGCCAGTAGCGTGTGGAAGACGCCTCCTCCTCATGCTGGTCGCCATGGTCACACACTGCTGGGATGGCATCCCATTCTTCAACCAGCATTTGACTCAAGTCAGTCAACGTGATTGTGTTGGTCACTTTGGAACAAACGGCATGCCCAAGCTGATCCCAGAAGTGTTCACAAATGAAGGTCAACACTCTGCTGAACATGGTCACTCAGGAATTCCATGGCCTTCAGTTGGTAAGAGAGGCTGTACACACAGTCATTACTGGAGATGACGTGGTAATGGGGCTAATTTGCATTTACAGCCGTGGTTCTCAACCCATGTCAGGGGGAGCCACATTACACTGCTCCAATACACCTGATTTAAATGAATGGGTCGTTAAATAACTCATAGAAGACTGGTAATGACACATTCATTTGAATCAGGTGTATTGGAGGCGCAAGGACACCTGATCTAGAGCAGAGGTATTAAACAGGGGGTCTTGGACCCCTAGGGGATCCTCGGGTACTGCAGGGGGTCCTCCAAATTATTTGATCCCAATCGTATTTTTTTCCAAAAATTACACGTCACACACATTACTGTTGGCCCGGCAACTAAATATTTTATACCATATGTGATAGGGGGTCCCCGCACCGTATTTATATCAACCAAGGGATGCTTGACCATGAAAAACTTTGAAGACCTCTGAGTAAAACGTGGTGGTAGTGGGGGTCCCCAGGGTCCCCAGAACCACAGTGGTACTCGAGTACCAATGTCCTAGACAGCTCTTGGCAAGCATAGTGTTTTATTGGTGTCTTGGCCTAAATGGAATATAAGTGAACCCCTGTTGTCAAGGCTGACATTTAAATAATGCCATGAGCTAAACAGCGTTGTCTACTATGACACAGCACTAAAAGTGGTATACAGTAAAAGCCAAGATGACTATAACAAAGGAGGAATCATTTTGATAACCACATGTCACACGGCCGCTGACTTTCTTATACTGTATTTATCTTGTCTAGTAGGCCATTTCTTTAAAAGAAAAGCAAAGAAGACAATGAATCTGCGTGTGTATGTGTGTGTGTCATTTATAAATGAATGAATCTGTTCACTTGTCAGGTTGCCCATAACAACTTGTCTCTATACATGATTCAAACATCAAGCATCAATTTATCATGGTGTCAGGGCACAGAAAGTATGTGTACACAGTGCTTGTCAATAAACAGATGTTACCAAATTTAACCCTTGTTCAAATTTACATACCGTCCATTTTTGCGGGCACCTAAATACCCTTACAAGTAGGCTATGGTACCCTAGCTATAGAACAAATCATTATGCAACCATTACACTTAATATTAGTCTATAGACTACTCCAATTATCATGTGATGATGGCACACATATTTGCTACTACAGCCTTTTAATGTAATTATACGGGCTTGTCTTGTCTTGGACTAGCTGAACTACTACTGTATGAGGCTAATAGTCTAGTCTGCTGATGCTGGGTAGATGGACGACATTGAAAAAGAGGTAGTGATGCAGCCCCTTTTGAGCAGATGTTACCGTGAGAGACGAAGCTGCGGCTGCAACAAGAGACAAGACGGGTCTTGGATCACAAATAGGGTACCTAGTGCGCATGCCCAGCCTGCTCGTTTACTGTATATTCACCGTGGAGAAAAAAGGGCAGGCAACAAACCAAGGTTTTTAACAGCAAACGGACTCCTGCAATGTAAATAACTTACAAGAAAACAAATCGGGATTATCAACAGGTAGGAGTTTGGTTTATCTTTTGGGTTTCCGTGTGATTTGCCGTTGTCTTGAATGTCTGCGATTCGAGTGAATTAGCGGACACTTGTCTTATTCTGTCTAATGGACGTGCGGATTCTACACCGACGCTTATGCTTTATCCAACAATCTACCATTTCAGATGCAACGGCAGTACTGTATCCAGCAATACGTGACAGAAATATAGTTAGCCTACATCCTGCCAAACGCGCGTAAAAATCCCAATCCCATAACAATTGGATGACGCGTAAAAACGCAAAAATGTGCAAATATATACGGTTTCGTGGCATGTTTGATAAATCACACATTGTCAGCTAAATAAAAGCGCAGCTAGTAGGATTGCCAGTGTTTTGTTCTGATAACCTATTTCGAAAACGTCTGTCCTATTTTATAGGTGTTTTAAGTCTATCCTGACACTATTACAGTGTTAATGAAAAGGCGGTTTCGTGAAATCTCACGCGATTTATATCTGTATTATAATACACTGCAATAAAAGGCGAGTTTCGCGTTTGAAGGAATAGCTGGCTCAATAAACACCCTAATAAGAACAAGGCTTATTAACGTCAGACTCGTAATCCAGTCGACCGTTAATCAAACAAAACATGGATGCTTTACATGAGCACGGCCATACATAAAGGCAGGACGAGTTTATTCGAGGCATCTTTTGGTCATATAGCATAGGCTATATCCGTCATCTGTTCTGCTAGGGTGTGATCGAGATGCTTTTGGGTGCAAATGTTTAAATGTCTGAATCCATTTCAAGCCCTATTCCGCGTACAAATTCAACATCGAGTCCCAGCCCTTTTGTTTTATCCTCGCCAGACACCGCATCGTCTGTAAAGTGTCTCGACGTTTGTCTTATTATGGTGTTCGGTTCATTCTGACGCTCTATTAAAAAAAAACAAAAAACGTTATTGTAACGAGGATTGATTTAGTTTCAAGTGAATAACCTACAGTAGGCCTACTAGCGGCTCGATTTTAAACGGGATGGACGATCTATGGGGACAAAAATGTTGCCTTAAATATATTAACTGTTTAGATCCAACCTATATTGATCAAGTTCAGGCAAAACAATGCAGCTGGTGTGTGTCAGATGATGTGGAAGCCTGGATGGCATTTTTCAGGGGAATTTCTTTGTTTTGTTTAGGTGTGATGAGACAAAGCAACAAAGGATGTCTTAGAGGAGAGGTCTCCTATACGCCTGGAAACCTCTTCAAAGCACACCGCCAAATGGATCTATCGCCTCCCCTCGCTGCCTCCAGAGAATCATGATCCTTGGCTGACGCCATCCTGCTATCTTTATGATCCCTCCTCCATCTATGGCGAACTACAGCCATGCAGGGGACCACACCATCTTGCAGAATGTCTCTCCGCTCGCTACGTTCCTCAAACTGACCTCCCTGGGCTTCATCATCGGCGTCGGCGTGGTCGGAAACCTCCTGATCTCCATCCTGCTGGTGAAAGACAAGAGCCTGCACCGCGCGCCTTACTTCTTCCTGCTGGACCTGTGCGCCTCGGACATCCTCCGCTCGGCCATCTGCTTCCCGTTCGTCTTCACCTCCGTCAAGAATGGCTCGGCGTGGACCTACGGCACACTCACCTGCAAAGTGATCGCCTTCCTGGGCGTCCTGTCGTGCTTCCACGCGGCGTTCATGCTGTTCTGCGTCAGCGTGACGCGCTACCTGGCCATCGCACACCACCGCTTCTACACCAAGCGGCTGACCTTCTGGACGTGCCTGGCCGTCGTGTGCATGGTGTGGACTCTGTCGGTGGCCATGGCCTTCCCGCCGGTGCTGGACGTGGGCACGTACTCGTTCATCCGCGAGGAGGACCAGTGCACGTTCCAGCACCGATCCTTCAGGGCCAACGACTCGCTGGGCTTCATGCTGCTGCTGGCGCTCATCCTGCTGGCCACGCAGCTGGTCTACCTCAAGCTCATCTTCTTCGTGCACGACCGGCGGAAGATGAAGCCCGTGCAGTTTGTGCCGGCCGTCAGCCAGAACTGGACCTTCCACGGGCCGGGCGCCAGCGGGCAGGCGGCTGCCAACTGGCTGGCCGGGTTCGGGCGGGGCCCCACGCCGCCCACCCTGCTGGGCATCCGGCAGAACGGCAACGCGGCGGGCCGCCGGCGCCTCCTGGTCCTGGACGAGTTCAAGACGGAGAAGAGGATTAGCAGGATGTTTTACATCATGACCTTCTTCTTCCTGGCGCTGTGGGGGCCCTACCTGGTGGCGTGCTACTGGAGGGTCTTCGCCAGGGGGCCCGTGGTCCCCGGGGGCTACCTAACGGCAGCCGTGTGGATGAGCTTCGCCCAGGCAGGGGTCAACCCCTTCATCTGCATTTTCTCCAACAGGGAGCTGCGGCGTTGCTTTAGCACCACGCTCCTCTACTGCAGAAAATCCAGGTTACCAAGGGAACCCTACTGCGTTATATGAAGGCATTGCTGTGGGCATCTCCCCCCCCACCCCTCCCCCTCTCCCCTCTCACTCCCTCCTTCCCTTTCAGCCTCTCCTTCCCCTCCTCTCCCAGTATCTCTTATTTCCATGATTGATCTTGAGCCGGGCTCGCAACCCGTTGTACAGCTCGTTCTCCACCTAGCCGACCTTCATCCTCTGGTGGTTCTCGTCCTCCGTATCCAACTCGCCCTTGTTTCCAAAGGTGGAAGTTGGTGTGTCAATCATGAGGCTCTGTTGAGGTCATTTTTCTAGCGTGGAGGCGGGAGGGAGTAGAGATGCAGGTTTGGTTGCTCTCCTGGTGTTTATGTTCTAGTAAACAAATGCCCCCGGACGGCCGTGTCCACGCAGAGAAGCTAAAATATGGAGAAGGAAAAAAAAAGATTTAAGAATGATCAGAACCGTGAAAAACAAAGGACTGACCTCTTTGCTTTGGATATTTTGACGATGCGTATTTCTGTGAGGTATGAACAACATAAAACCATGAAAATAAAATTTAAAATAAAAAAACAGAGATGATTACCTCTCAAGGAATCACTGGAGATGTTTTACATTTTAAGGGTTGCACTAAAAAGGAGATGTAAAGCTTTTTTTGATCAACAGTTGCATTGCAAAGACAATTTTTTTTTTTTTTTCCTAACCTAAACAATGAATGCTTTAATTTGCAACAGACTTCACGATCGCTGTAAGTAAAGCAAATATTGGTGACTATTGGAATACTCCGTCACAAGAGGATAAAAATGGTTTTAATGTAAGTGATACCTTTTTTCATTTTCTGGGCAGGGCTTAACAATGGGGATTTAAAATGTGTGGTTTTGAAGTTGCAACTTAAAACTTTAGAAAATATTTCTTGTAGTTTTGCGATCCATATGTCCCCCACTGTCTGGCATTGTTATTTTCGTATATATCACCTTTTCCATAAAAAAAAAAGGAAAAACCAACAAAAAACAGGAAAACATAAATAAATTGAGGGGGGGGACGGGACACAAATTTACAATGTTTGGATTTGAATTATGTTGCTTTTGAGAACAACCTTGTGCTTAAAAAAAAAAACAGTGACAAACTAGTTAAATGTTTCATCATATTCATGTATCTGAACACTGACATATTGTTGACAGTATTGCTAATGCCACTCCGGTCTTTTTGCCTTAACGGTTATGATATTGTCATTGTTTCCTTTGCTCCTTAAAAGGTCAGTTTGTTTGTTTATTTATTTATTTTTTATTTCCTAAGACGCAAAGGGAGTGTTTTTGCATTGTCAAAAGTGCATGTCCATTTTTAAAACTGGTCCACCACATGAGCATCACAGGCCATATACAATACATGCAGCTTGTTTGCTAACATGGAGTGTGTGTATGTGTGCGCGCGCAAATGTCAATGGGTGTATGTTTCTGCGTGCGTGTGTGCGTGCGTGTGTTAGCAGTATACTGACAAAACAACAGTCACTTCAAGACCAGAGCCTTAGTATTAAATCTTGCACAATTTGTAAAAAAGTTGAAATTATTACAAAAAAAACTAAACAAAAAGTAAATAATACATTTAAGGCACACTGTCTTGTTTCTATTATACCCACATGTGCTCTCTACTGATTGTTTTCAAGAACCTTTTTCTCTTATGGCCATTTTAATATTTATTATGTATTCTTTTTTTGTATATTATAGATGGATTGTGAATAAGTGTGAGTCTTTCAGTTTGAAGTCCCGAACGTGAGTACAGTTTCAGTTAGGATTGCATTTGCTGAAATTTAACTGTGTAATCTGTTGCTTACATTTTTGAAAATAAAAATTTTCCATTTTGCAAAATTGTTTTATCCCTTATTAGCAGAAATCATATGCTCAGAGCAAATTAGGGGTAATGTGATAGAAAAATAGGTTGTTTATTTCACGATTATATTCAGAATTGATGTGGTCGTTGGTTGGGTTTTGGTCATTTGGTTATTTTGGCTGACATCATAAAGAGGTAACGCCGTGGCGTGACTGCTCACAATCCAAAGGGACTTGATCAGATGATCAAAGGTAATTGAACAAATCCTCTAAAATATTAGTGTGTGCGTTTCACAGGATGCATTTTATTATTTTTATTATTTGGGTGGGAGGGCCTTGAGTCGGACATGCCAGAGTTCAAGTAGCCTGGTAAAATGCTCCTGGTTTTGTAAGTTGAATCCATTTAGTCATCAACGGTGGAGGTGGTTTCAATCAAATCGTGAGCAAGTGATTGGAACACTCAACTAATCAGAACAACAAACGGTGATTGTTAAAGTACGTTTCTCGAAGATGATTGGACCACCTTTGGACCCGCGTAGGGATGCATTTGTGAACAGAGGCATTTAATTTATGAACTACACGTCTGGGAGATGATTGTCTCGATGGTGCCTTACCTAGGTTGGAGGGTTCTGACACTGTACTGATGAGCAAAGTGGAGTAAACCATAGAGAGAGAACTTGCAAAACATGGATGACAAGATCGTTCAAGATAAGACTAGGTTGACCTTGGTCCCAGGGAAAGGCACAATGGAATGAATGACTCATTTCATGACAAATGTATTTCCTAAATGTACTGTACGCGTCGTCAAGAATGCTCACTGAACCTCCCTCCATTGCAGTTTTCACTGTCAGCTGACCTTAAAATGGAATAGTTCTGTATTGTACAAATATACAGTGCCTGCTACACTACAGTACATCGGTCTATAGCATGTTAGAATTAGGTAATTATGTTTCAAGCTTTCATTTATATTTGTCAAACGCTTTCCCTACAATTCAGGGATGAGACTTGCATTTTAAAAGATGAAAAGGTGGAAATTATTCTCTGGGAATAACACTGTAGTCGATTGCTGTATATATTTTCTATTCACCTATTATTATGACAAGGGCATTGAATAGCAATAGAAACACTATAATTGACACTTCCTGTAATTTGTATGTCTGCTTTGGACATTCAGGTAATGTATTTTTTGGAACATGGAGCAACGTGCAGCTGTCCTATTTAACCCACTAAAAATAAACTTGCTAAGTAATTACCTTAGCCTAGTTGCCTGGAAACACAAGATATGGTCTTGGAATGGCTTGTAAACAGCGTAGCTATATTGAAGACTGTAGGTGACTGTTAAGGGTCCAGTTCTATTTCAAGTGAATTTCAGACTTGTTTTGAACATTGATCATCCCATTTGAACCCAATCAGATGTTTGAATGTGGTTATCATGCATTTCATTGTTAATATTCCATGTACAGAATACAGATACAGTATTATTGACAAAAATCACATATTTGTATCAAATCATAATGCCATGTTTTGTGTTTTTCATAAAATTGTCAGATTTTAGGTTTTGCTGAAGTGTCTTCTGCTTTTGAATGTTAATTGGTCCTATGAGGGAAAATATCAAATACAGGTGGCCTGGTTAAAATCTTTTCCCTTTTATTTATGTATTTATCTATTTTGTTCTGCAGACACGCTCTCATGTTGAACGGGTTCCCACACTTTTTCTGTCCCCCAAGAAACATCAAGTAACATGGGCTTTTTCAAGGCGATTAACGTGTCAGTTGTATCTGATCGGGAAGGGGGCTCTTCTGTACAACGTTTGAACGAGGACAGAAAGGCGATATATGTTGTTTAATACTTCTCCAGAGCGACTTTTCATTTCACGATCAGAGGACATTCTATGTGGCTCTGTTAGCCAATGATTAACACAACCCTGCATGATTCATTGTTACATTCTTAGTATCTCTGTGGGATATATCGCACACACGATTTCTGGCTTCTAATAGACTGCCAATGGGGCTTGGAGAGAGAGAGAGAAACCTGATCATACCCTGAGCACCATTTGCCGCATCTGATTTAAATAAATACCATCTGTTTGCTGAGAAGCATTGGCTTTCTTATTAAAGTAGGGGTACTGCATCTAATGTGCTTGTGAGCCTTTTTGCACTCTTGAGCGTTTTCTGTTTGTACTGTATAATGTATGCCAGACAGACCTTGATTTAAATGTGAAAGGGGCGCTCCTACGTGAAAGGCTACTTTTGGACTGGAGAGGACTCCATCTTCTGACAAGCTGCTCGGAAAAACCGGAACAGCTGCACTCTGCCTGTATCCGCTTCGCATATATGTTTGATATGTATGTCACGCTGTATATTCCATGTTACACAACGCCTCGCGTGTTCGAGTGACCAGTGTTCATTCCGCAGAACCATTGGGTTGCATTTGTCATTGTTCGTGGGTTGTTATTATTATTTAAGGTTGTGTGGATGCTTGTGCCAATGTATCATGCATGGAGAAGCTTCCCTTTAGCGCTTCTACCGATTGTTTTCACATGAAGCCCCCTGTAGCATTGGGAGATGATATTTCATTACATGGCTGTCATCAGGGGCATGCCATATAGCCAGACAGGCTTTGGTGAAAGTGACTGCCGGCTTGTTCAAGTCGGCAGTGGCACAGAGCTACGGTAGTTCTCTCTAATGGCGTCCTGTGGCTGTGGGACTAATGTGAAGCCACAAAATGATAATGGCATCACTTTATCGTGTGCTTGTGCGTGCGCCTGTTTGCGTGTGTGTGTGTGTGTGTGTGTGGGGCGGTGGGCAGGTGAATGCAATGTTGCATTGTGTTTAGGCTTGATTGGTTTTATTCTGCTCTTGCACATTAGCTTTGAAAATAGAAAGCCAGCAGGAACATCTAAAACATATGGGATGGTGTTATCATATCCTTTTACTAACATTGTGTTTTTCCACTCCAGACAGGATGTCATTTTAAATGTTTGTATATCTGTGTGTAGTGGTCATTTTGCTTGCTCTGACTCTGAAATTAGCTTCAGTAATCAGTACTATGTTCAAGTACAACACATTCTGATTGGCTGAAAGTGGTCAGTCTCTTGCTAATGATTTGTGCGACACAAATTGATTCCACCTCAAAATCAGGACGGCCTTACTACGTTTTCACCTCAACACATGATAACTGTGTTGATATATGTGGTGCCATAGACACTGTTTTGTGAGAACAGATACACTTGAATGTTGAACATCGCCTGATAAGATCAGATGGAATAGCACAGTTGAGTTAGCATGCAGTAAGACGGCCCTCCTATAAAACAGACAATAATGATGATTTCCTTTCCCCGGAGGAAAAGGCCTCAGAAAAAAAAGATGTGGCTGTCAAGCTGACGGCTATTACGGAGCAGCGCCGGCCTCTGAATGCCAATGTATTGATGGTACGCTTGGACAAATATTTGGACATGGCTGAAGGAAAATGCCTCAACACAAAATACCAGTCCGTGTGTCTTCATCCCCTTTACGCTTCCGAAAAGAACCCCGGCCCTTTAAATATTAACTGATCAGATCACTGGTACAGAGCTTCAAATGTTCATTCCTGCATATTTAAATTGTCCCCATCCCCCAAATAATGGCAGTTAAAATGAAGGTGTAGGATTTTAGTCTTAATATATTGTACAGAATGGCTGGCGTGTTGTATTTATGTAAACATGTTACAGAACAACATGCATTAGAACGAACCTCTGCTTTCTGATGAGCTTGTCTACCTACCTCCTAGTGGTATATCTGATAGGAATTATACATTGTGTGATGGGTTGATATGTGATACTGTAGGTATACATTATGTAGTGGTTTGATATGTGATAGGCCTGCATAATGCATGGTATGGTTTCATGTAAACCTGCAGTGCATGTACTGTAATGGTTTCATATGTGACTGATCTACATAATGTAGTGGTTTGATGTGTGATAGAATACTAATATAGTGGTTTGATATGTGATAGGTCTACATTATAGTGGTTTTATATGTGATAGACCTTCATTGTGTAGTGGTTTGGTATGTGGCTTTATACTGTATGTGATAGACCTATTACATAACACAGTTGCTTTATACTGTATGTGATAGACCTAATACTTGCAGTGAATCAAGTGTTTTGATATGTGATAGTACATCTTGTAGTGGTGTTATACCAGTGGTTCTTAACCGTATTGGAGGTACTGAACCCTGCAAACTTCATCAGTGCATTCACCGAACCCTTCGTAATTGGAAAAATAAAGTATTATTTCTTCAAAACATAGGTATATTTTGTATTTGTGCACAATATTAACCATGCATTAGTTTCACAAAAATTACTGTGTTCAAAGAACTAAACCAACAAAACATGAATTTCACACAAAAACATAACTCAATGAATATTTACTGCAAATCAATGTGACAAAGGCAACAGGCCTTTTAGATATAAGTTCAGAAATGCGCGGCTTCACCTTGGCAAGTGCCATTCTCATATCATTTTCGCAGCAAAGTCTGTTCCTTTTCTTAGTTTTCCATCCTCGAAAAGGCTCACAAAGATACGTTCGAGTATCTCAAGGGCTTTCTCAGCAATAAGAGTGTATGGTACGGTTTGCTAGTGCAAACCGGGCTATACTGTGTGTCTTGGCCCCTGCCGAACCCCTGAGAGCGACTCAAAGAACCCCTGGGGTTCAATCGAACCCAGGTTAAGAACCACTGTGTTATACTGTATGTGATAGATGCCACGTAGAGGTTTCATATGTCATAGTTCTAGTTCCACCTGTGAGGACTGGTTAGGGATGAATTGAAACTGGAACTGCTTGTTTTATTAAAATGTTTTAATTGTATTTTTTCTCCACATTATATTATATTGTCTGTGTGTTGGTGGGAGTCAGAGGGGCTTACAGATCATGGTTGGAGGCCCAGTTAGTATGTACCACATGTACAGTGCATGACAGCGATAGAGTGACATAGAGAGAGCCTTAATCCTCCAACGAGGATTACTCGTGTCTTTCATGCCAGATTAAAAGGGTCCCATGATACCTGCCGTGCCGACCACATGCAGATGGGGGGGGGTGAGGGAGGGGCGGGGTGAGAATAATCGATGCGCCGCGTGACAAGCGGTCCACGTCGTCATCTCCTGCCAGACTCTGCTGTGACTCTGCTGGGCTGTGCGTTTGTGTGGCGTGCTGTGTGGCGAGAGATTGACCAGTGTTCTCGCTGTCTCTGTCTTTCTGTGAGATAATCATTTTATCCCACAGGCACGTCTTCACACGCACACGCACCCACACACGTGCACGCACACACACACACACACACGCACGATATGATATGTTGCAATCTGGGTATCGCATGACTGTCAGCATAAATTTAAATGTGATATTTGGGTTAGTCACTATATGGTTAGTCAATCTGAAGAGGGCTTTTGCTCTTGAGCACTGTGACAATGGTGTCTGGGCCATGAAATACTAGCCAATCAATGATCTTATTTCCACCCCTTTCCTTGTTAGCTTATAGCTGGCAGCAGGAGAAACAAACTAGCGCAAAAACTAGCAAACGCTGCAAACATTTTTCTTAGTGATTTAAATATTCTGGAATGCTGCTCCTGTGTTGGGCTTATCTCAGTTTTTGAGCGTATTATGATCTGCAGCAAAATGCAGAAAGGTATTCTCATAACAGAGGCTTTGCAGAGGACAAGCTTGTTATATTAATATTGAAACATAACAGTAATCTACCTACTTGCAATCTGTAACCGATCCCCTCGAACCCTTTCCCAGCAGCAATAGCATACAGGTTTGTTTTTAGTATGAAAAAGTACATCAATATTAAACAGGCAGGAGTTGAGTACTTGAGTTTTAAACGTGTTGACGAGCAAACCCAGAAGATTGAGAGATTATAGTCAGATTTGTCCATTCTGAAAAATAAAGTGTCACACCATTTATTGTATGGCTTAAATGTAAGTTTGAAAGTAGTAAATAATGCTAGTAATGTAAACGAATGCAAATTGTACATACAGTACTAATTTGACATGTTTGGCTGTGAATCCCATGGTTTGTGAGAAAGAGGGCTGAATTGAATCTGCTTGTTGTTATATATATATATATTTACTTTTGGAAACATGTCCTCCTCACGAGTCAAGCATGTCACGCTCATACTAATGGCGCCGTCCAGTGAGTATATTTTATGAGAACATCGGAGCGAATGGAACAGGAAGTAGGGCAGGCTGTGGGAAGCAGAAGTTAATCTGTGGACGCACGCAAACGACACATTAGTGAAGGATGTGGCTTTGTGAATTAACTTTGCCTTCAGCCAGGTGTGGTTGCAAGCGGTGTTAATGGTTGAGTGAGTGACAGTTGGCCGTCTGTTCACCTTGGACTGAATGGGGACGGTGTTGAACTGACGTTGTGACCGAGGCCCTTCTCTTGTCGACGTGAAGCAAAGATGTGACGTCTCCACATTTCAGGCATCCATCACAATTCGTCTGCGATAATGTTGAGATGAAGCCCTGTTTGACTGATTTCACCTACACTTCTGCTATACCTCGTGTTATTTACTTTTTGTCTGGTCACTATACTGAAATGAAGGTTGAAGACTTGAGGGATTCATCTTGTTGACTTCGAAAAGAAAAGTTCTTTAAAAGAACCACGACATTTGTACATATATCACTTTCAAAAATCCTTTTTCTTTTTTTGTTTTGGCTAAGAAATTAAGTGAATATTGAAAATGTTCTATTTTTATATATTTATAGGTTCTTTATATATGATATCTTTATAAATAATAGGTTTGCAACTAGATTAAATGACTTATGGGCTGTAGAGATGTGCATTAGTTTGTTTTGTTTGTGTTGTATCATTTCCAAAAGTATGTTTGGCTCAGCCAAGCCATTGTTTCTATATTAACTTGTGGGAACAGAACGATTCATCATTTTGTGCTAATTATAGAGATAACCTGCTGTAACAAATCAAAAATGTTTTGCACAGTATGAAAAAACCATAATGAGACGATTTTTCTGTTGCTGGATGGAGATTCAATTTGCCTGTGGGCAAAAGCAAGGATGTTAAACCTACATATGAATATGTTCATTATTTTGTAATAACTGCAGTTGCACTTTATTTGCTGGCAATAGAGAGATGAAACCTGGGTGAAATAAATACTTGATTTAAATGTTTTATTGATCACGGTGTGTAGCTACATGCAACACATTGCATTAGAACAACCAGGACATGCTGGCTGTAGCAGACAATGATTAAAAATATCCTGTGAAATAATTGTGGCATAGTTTAGAGTTTATTGCCAGTGTAGCAATGGCGTAACGTGATGGCGCCGGGCCCTGGTACAAGGTGGTCCTCACCTCATACCAACAAACTTTAACTTAAGACCGATACGCACTTACATTAAGCCTATGTCATCTCTCATGCATGTTCACTTACAGTGCACAGCACCATAGCTGGCTCCAGTCGAGTAATACAATTTTCTTTATTATTCTCTTTATTAAAAAGTATATCTCAGTGCCAATAGCACACCAATAAGATATAAACACAAGATTAACCCATTTTAAGGAAAGGTCTGCAGTAATATCACTATGAAAACCTTCAGCACCATGGACAGCACACGATTCAGATGAACACATCGGATATGTAATGTGCACGGCAGCCAGCTACAATAATAATAATGGCATATTCTATATTATTTATAATGTAAATGCGATAAAGCGAACAATTACAGTATTCCAGGCACTGGTAGCCATTCTGGAAAGCTGTGGCTAAGTAACGACCAATTGTTGAATACAGTATTAGTCACATGAGGTTTATTCCAATATGTTAGCTGTAGAAACCAACGATAAGATGGTACATATTTGGTCACCATAATAGGGTATAGCATTATGAAATATCGCTATAAGCATATGAATCCAGTTTTGCTGGATATGTACCGGTTTGTGATCGCGGTGTAATAGAAACACAAAAAGTAAATAATAATAGATCAAATGTATATGATAGAGGACCATCACACCTCTACAACCGCATAAACCCGATAAATAATGTTAATTTAAACAACATCTTCCAAAGGGGCTTCATTTCAGCACAGACAAACAGTAATATCCTATCATTTAAGTATTCAACTCAGGGTAAGTTATATGTTATATAAATGTCATCTATCTTAGATGCTGGAGCATGTGAGCAGTGCAGCATTACATTACGTAAACACTTAAGGCAGAATTGTTTAGTGTTGCAGGCCTATTGAATGAGCGCACATCTCTGTACAGCAGGAGGAGAGGACGGTGATAGAGACTTGAAACACCACTGGCCCCAGGCAGAGGACCAGAGAGCTCTCATCATTAGTCATGAGCAACAACACGTGGCTCTCTTTAAAAGCGCATCACTATACGCGAGCAGGTCACACTTCCTGAACCACGCCGCCGCCCTAACAATGCGTTGCGTTCTTCCCAGGCATAATGTTACAAAGACATTTCCCATTATGGCAATGGTAATCCCGCTGACCAGATAAATCACGGCTCCCTATTGTGTTGCTAGCTACAGTTGCGTATGGGACTTCAGCCGTGTCACATTCAGTTTATATTGATGGCACAACATGCCGCCCGTGGAAGCAAGCATACTGCTGTGTAACTCAATATCTAATCCTTTGTATGCAAGGTAACAATTATGTTCTCATGCCAAAATACTTGTTTTAATGGACAAGATTGTTGCTGATATTGTGTTGATTGTATTGCTAACTGCGTCAAGATCCGTCTACTTGACAGGAGGGGTGCTTGATTGACATGCACAACGAATAACTACGTAACTCAATGACAAAGTTGGACGTTAAACTTATACAGAGGAGTATGTTGAGAAACTTACCAACACGAATGGCTGTTTTCAAGTTTAGTATATCTGTTTGATTGCATCTTAAAATATACAGTATGTAACATCTGTAATTAGTAAATAAAGCACTGCACTATCATTGCACAGGAATTACAGATACAGACTTCTTGCGTGATAATGCTAGCAGCCAATGAATATCGACCTTGCACTATATGTATCAAACGTTCAGGACAGAGGTGCTGATGTGACGTAGTGCTGATGGACGGAAGAGGCTGAGGCTAGCCTGTGTGTATTCACTTGTAAATAGGGTATGGGCCACTCCAGTGGAATGGGTTTGCAGTCGTTGCCTCTTACTGGGCATAGACCTATGGTAAATTATTTTACTTTTGGACAGCCTTTGACCAATCAGCAACCAGCGATGCAACTGTATCGCTTCTTCAATCACCATTTCAAAACAAAGTTTTCTTTAACGTCAATGCAGTTAGCCACGCCCAAGAGACTACAATAGTCACTGAGTGGTCCACCATCCAGACGGCTGTGCAAAACACTAAAGCGACAAGGGTTTCCAGACTATAACCCCAGTGAAAACTGAGCTGAGAGCATAATAATCGGACAGAGACAGGCTACCAGGTTACAGTACGGAGGTGCTGCTTTTTGCAATAAATTACCTAAACCTTAAGTGGCACAAACAAAAGATTAGCCTACTGCAGTTCCTTCCAGAAAAACCCTAGCAAAAACTAGGCTATATTAGGTGTGCAGTATGTTTTTCCTGCAACAACCCTTTGAAATATCTTCTTACATCTGACTCATCTTCACTTTAATTTTCTCCATTTCTCTCTCTGCTCATCTGCGATCCTCGGTCGCTGTCGAATGGCCTTGTCTCTTCTGTTCCCTTTCTCGTCCCTTTGTAAAATAAATCTCTCTCTCTTTTTCTCTCTCTCTCTCTCTCTCACTTGCTGTCTCTTTGTAGTTAACCGATCTTCCATCACGGGGGCACAACAGACTCATTGCTACAGCCTCCCTACATCGGGTCAGGCCATGCCTCAACCCACCCCCGCTAAATTACATCACAAATACTGGCTCACTCCAATTATTTCAATGAACACTGGGTAACCTCATTCCTACTCCATTCTGCTAGAGATACGTCTGCGTGTTGTCGGTCTGAGTCTGTGGTGACGAGTTGTGTGGTCACGTCTGAGATGTTTTCATCGGGGCTGTAGTGGTAGTATAATCAGCTCAAGCAGCATGCTCTACTGCTAAGGGGCTACTGATATGATTATCTCCTTAAAGTCCAGCTTTGATTTCAATTCTCCTTGCCAGCAGTGGTGGGTTTATTCATGTGGTGAAATACAGGCAAGCCCAGGGTCTATTCCACTGGTTATATACATGGAAAAATAAATATGATTGTGTTTTTGTTTGTATCCATCCATCCAGCTATCATTTACATTTACAGAATTTAGCAGACATATAATTAGTACATTTGTAAAAAGGTTAATACACCAGTTAACAGTCAGTTTGAATAATGAGAGCAGTATGTTATATCTTCACTTACGATATTAATTTTACGCTACACATTTAACCCATAAATAATGGTGAAGAGCGTATACAATTTTAACAAGTAAGCTTATCCTATCATATGGAAGAGAAGGATATTCTATTATCACATCATATATGTCCATACAGTATGTCAAAGTCAAAGTGCAATGGAAAATAAAGCGAAACTAGTTTCACACAACAGCCAATCAAAACAAAGCATGTCAAACGATGACATCAAACTACTGTTGACGTTGTATAATTTAAACTGATTTCAACTCATTCAACTCTATGGTTAGGGTTTGACTTATCAACATGAACAACATAACTCAGCAGAATATGGTCTCTTGGATGTTTCAGAAAGAGATTAGCCTCAAAGACTTCATCTTTCCAGTAGCCAGTCCTTCATCCACAGATGCATACTGTAGCCTAGGTTGTGATTTATTCCCTCCTGCATATAAGAATGAACGCACCCATAGCTCTCTTCCTACTCTATGGAACAGCCATTATGACGTAGCAAGTAGACAACCTCCCCCTATATAAAGTTGAATCTATTGAGAAATCAATAAAACAATAAGACAAAATTATAGATAAATGATGAATCTATCTAACAAATGTTAGTGAAATAAACTATTAAAACATGTTACACTATGAAACTGTCAAGCTGCATAGAATGTAGGCCTATGTTGCAGACAATTTGCAAGCTACAACTCATTGCATGAGTTTCACTGTATAAAGACTAGTAGGCTACTGTATACTGTAGTATCAAGGTCCTTAGCGGTGATTCGGTTGAACTCCACTTGCAATGTGAGGTTGAAACGTTCTGACTCTTACCTGAAGCTCCTCTAGCATACAGTATATACAACTCTAAAAAAAAAAACACACACATGCTTCTGGGAAAGCATTGGTCCTACAGTAGTGCTTGTTGCTAAGCAACTATTGAAATCCCTGTTTGTTGCTTTCTATTGCTGAAACCTGAAATGTTCTCAACTGCTAAGCTGAGTGCTGTTTAGAGCGCACAACAGTGTGTCCTTGTAATTGTGCTTGAAACACAATGACAGAGGAACGCACTGTATAGACGTTGCGGTGATCCCTAACTTAATGTTCCCAAGCGGCGCTGAGCCGAAGCTCAGTATGCTCAGTTTTGAACGTGTTCTAATACTGTATGAGCCAGGGCATTTTCTGAAAGACGAGCCGAGCCAAGTATTAGTACAAAAAAGGTGTTAACTGATATTTTGTAATTGGCGGTGGTTCATTCTGCCTACTACTGCACCCTGTAGTAGCCTACGGTTCCCATTGGGCCAATGTGTCCTTCCATGAACCTCCTCAGTAAATGACCCCCCCCCCCCCCACCCCCAATAGCATAATTAGCATTTTACTATTGATAATTATAATAATATAGTATGATAGCCTACGTATTTTTTTTACAAATGTTAACATTATAAACTGTAAACTCTCAAAAGTAATATATATAGACAGTATATCTCAATCAAAAAATGTAAAGTAAATATTATAAAATCATCTTGCATTGCGTGACTCAATTGAAGAGTCCAGCCTATAAATTGGGCATCTACTGTATGTACAGTAACCTCTGTATTTCATAAGTATTGCATTGTGGGTATCCAATACACAATACAGTAGGTGATTACGAGCATAGGCAGGTCGGCATACAATGGTCCTGTAAATGAAACTGTCAGCTTAGAGTAGTGTGGAGCTGTGGCAGGGAAGGCTTGTGCCTCTCTGACTCTGTCTCATCTGCTTTCATCCCCTCCCCCCACCGATCCCTTCAGACAGACACGTTCTCATCTGCAGTCTCACTGCATTGTGTTGTGCAAGCTGTAATCCCAGCGAGTGTCTCCACAGAACGTTGTCACTGGAGCTTCCATTTCTTTCTCGCCGCTGCTGTACAGTATGTGAAGCTGAACTTGACGCAGGGATGTCCCATTTGTCTGCCACCCAGGCCATTAGTTATGCGCGGTTGGAGGATTGTTGACGCTTTAGCATTTTGTTCTGTGCCGCGTTTTCGGTATTAAAAAAGGCACCAAGTTCATTGTAAAACTCTATCCCTTTCAGGAAGAGTGAATCCTTTTTCTAATGAACGGTTTCTGGTTTCAAAACACAACACACAATACATACACATTTGTCCCGAAGTCATTTGTCCAGCGCTACAGGCCCAGTTCTTTGTTAAATAGCTTAGCGGCTCTTTCAGTTGAACTACATTAGCGACGTGCTTATCTTTTTCTGCTCAGAAGGCGAGCACATTGAATTGTATTCAACTAGCTCTTCGGGGCGTGAAAAGCACACCCTCTCTCTGCTCCCTTTGACGATTTCTTGTAAGCCTTTCTCTACAGCCGCGTGACGGCAATGCCATCGATACGCCATCGAGCGCTCAGATCGGAGGGGATGCTATAGGGGTTCAGGCTGGAGCCAGCAACCAGTTTCCTGTTCCCGTCCTGACCGCCAACGTGCAGGATAGAGTGTCCCCTGCATAGGCCCTTATCTGCCGGAGTAAAGCGCTGGCGGCGTCAAACCCGCTGGAGATAAAGACCAAAATAGACCGCTCTCGCTGACAAGCGGAGAAGCTAGCAGATAAGAGTGTCGTGTCCGCGGCTTTGAGCTCGGAATGGGTGGGCGGTGGAGCGAGGTGGCGGAGGGGAGGGGAGGGAACAAGGGAGAGAGCTGCCAACTCTTGGCAGACATTGTCGATAGGGGTCTCGCCGGCAAACCCTCGCCCTTTAACCTTGCCTCTACTCAGCTATGCCCAATACCTGTTTGTGGGATTGTGGGTGTTGACCTACGTACGGTAGCTCAATGTCACCAGCAGACACGCGTCACATCTTACGGCGATAAGGAGATGTAAGTGTGTACACGCGTTGTGCGTTCACCGCGGTACCTCTGCACCTCCACGTCAGCGCGCACGTCCACGTGACGACTTCTACGATGCTATCGTGGCTGGCTGTAGCCTCCGCCATCGTTCCTCCTCTGGCATGCAGAAGCCAATCAATAGCTGTGTGTCTTAGTAAATTAGATCATGTAGACAAGCGGCAGTAGTCAGCAGAGCCATCCTATAGCAACCCTGTGCCTGGCTAGTCCGCTGTCCATTAGACCGTGGCCTGGAGTAATTGAATTGGCCCATACAAGCTCAGGGTTCGGCCTTTCCTTATACCACTTCGTCAGTATATATTCAGCTGTGATGACTTTATACCTCGACACGGAGCACTACACAGCAAAGTGTACAGTGTATTCCCTGCGTCCGAGGACTGGAGAAGGCCAGGGACCATGCCGATTCGAATCTCATCCGATATTCCGTCATACTGTCCTGAAATTAACCTTAAAAAAAAAAAAAAAAAGTTTAGTTCCACCAGTAATTACACTCCATAGTGTACAAGTGTAACTGTTTGGCACAAATGTGCTTGTTATGCTTCATGTAGTAAAGTACATTCACCTGGGTGAATCACGTGACTAATTATTAAGGAGATTACTTAAAGATGAACAGCGATGTGTAAGTACAGTGCAGGCTATAGTATGTAGGGAAGAATATCGATTCAGGCTGGTTGTAGTGTGAGCATCTAGTCTGGTTTGGAGACGCACACCGGGAATGGGCTTGATTAAGGTGGAGCTACATTTGGTTAGACACCCCATAAAAACAACAGGGTGCGCATGCGTGAAGATTTCTCTAATTCATCACAATATACAGAGACCTTCCCACATCCCAATAATCACATCTCATTGTAACTGAACATCTGACAAACCATTTTTATTTTGTGCGTGTCTTATTTCAATGTCTTTTTAAGTCCACGCCCCAATGAATTGATGCTTTTCTCATGGTAAACCGGGCTGCATTGCGACATTAGCAAGGCACCCCCTAATGTTTTATATAGACGAGTATTGCTTTTTGTGCTTAATGGAGTGACAATTGTATGAAATATCCCCATTGCACTGGTAAGTGGAGCTCAATAAGACTTAAACTTCTCCTCTTGTTATTCCGGAGGTAAATAAACCCCGGCGACAATAATGAGATGCAAGCTAATTACCTGCTCCAGTCCAATCAAATTGACTTCTCGCCTGCACAGTGGTGCTGATGGTGCCCGTTATCCGGAAAGCAGAACGAGCCCTCGAGCGGAGGAAAAAAAAGAAGAGAATGAAAGAGGAGGGGGAATAGGCAGACCCAAATACAGTATGCTTCAGTAAATGTGCACAAGCAGAGGTTTATTTTGTTGTTTCGGAGAAGACATTGCTGATGAACAGATTTAGACTCGTGTGACAACGCACTCGTATTAAGCAATCAAAGCTTCAAAGCTAATTAGGACTCCATTAACCCCCCCCCCCCCCACATACCGACCGCCACCCCAGCCTCATCGTTACCGTATCAGATGCAGACAGGCCAAAAAAATGGCTCATCTTCTTTCTTTTTAAAACCCGTTACTCAGGCCACTTTACTGGAGCACTTGCATAAGGTATTGCATAATGGCATACCTGCAGGATAGCAGGGGCTTGCTAGCCTAATTTGAAGGCTCATTTTGACATGTGCTATTCAAGCGAACCAGCATTACTTCTGACATATTTGCCACCTGAAGCGTGTGTTTCTACATCCTTCTTTAAAACATTTTTGACAATTTTGCTTTCCAGCAGGTACGCTCTGATTCATATTCACTCATCTGTGTTATTCACACCCGGGATAAGCTTTTGTGCTGCACAAAGGCCTGTTCTGTTAGAGCAGCTGGCAGTTAAAGGTATAGTCAGCAATAAGCTAATACACTTTTTTTTTTTGTCAAATTCACCAAATATCTCCTCGCATTTTGATAGCTTACCGTTCTCTTTATGTGCTGAAATAATAATGTGGTGCTTCTACACAGCCCTGTCTCCGTAAATAGGAAGATAAAGTGGCAAACGCAGCATAATAACAGTAAATCCAAACAAAGCCTTCACAATGCATGTCCATGTGTGAGGTGGCAGGGCAAGCGTTCTTTTTCGAATAACTGCATTTAATTGACTTGCTTATGGCCATATTTAAGGAACTATGGAAAGTGGAAATGCCATTCAACTTTTGGTAGAGTCTTGAAGATAATAACTGACTCAATAATTTGCCAAAAGTTTTGTAATATTTTATCTTATTTAATCATTAATCTTTAATTTTCATAAACTTTTCCAATAGTGTTCACAGATGTTTAGTTATGTGTTAGTTATCATGAAATCTGTGACTTTAAAGTAGATTATTTTAAAAGGTTTTCTATTTGAAAAGGTTCCGATTGAGAAATATTTATATACTGCGCTTCATAAACATATTTACTCCTTGATCTCACAGTGAGAAAAAATAACAGTGTCTCTATACCGGCATTGAAAGTACATCCAGGTTTTCATCTTCCATTAGTCAGCACGAGTACAATAATGCAAAGTGTGCATTTGTAGTGTATAGTGTTTTTAATTATATTTATCATGTTATGTCCTGTCCAGTTTTGGGCTTACTCAGGAAATTATTGAGTTACTACTTACTTATTACTCCTTCAAAAAGTTATATTACTTTACTCATTACTTGGTATTAAAAGTAATTAGTCACGTTACTTGTTACATTACTGTATTGCTTTCACAATCACTTCTCTGCCTCGCCCTTTCTTAATAATGACACCCTGTGTAGGCAGCTCATTATAGAATTGAATCCTCTTTATTGGAACAATAATGAACATTAGGAGTCAACAATCAGCCAAATTGAAAACATACTGAAAGGCGGAGTAAGAATTCTGTAGAAAGCTCCCTCAGATGCATCGCCCCACACATTGAAAATGCATGACAAAGGCTAGCATATTGGTGAGTGGTGCGGTTAGCACCACTTCTTTTGTGTTCCCACTTACAGAGCATGGGCCGTGCTGTTATAATAACTTTGGGTTGTTATTTCAGCGCTCACACAGCATGGGCACAAATTGACGTGCGTCGACGCCTTCAGTGGGCGTGGTCAATCACACAGTCAATCACCGGCGCTATAATATAGCAGATTTTTCTATGTAAAGCTATAGTGGAATTGCATCCTGAGCAGAGGGTGACATCACATTCCCTCTGTGTGTGTTGTAATTCAAACTCCTCTGTTCTTTGTCTACATAGCCAGACCTGTGTGTGTGTGTGTGTGTGTTGCCCACAAAGCATTTTTTTGATCTAATATGCCGGTGCTCTAGTGTGACATCTAGTGGTAGGAAGCCATATAGAGACACTTTACTATGATGGCCCTTGTGGCCAGCAGGCATATGAATAAAGCCACTGTGCAGGTCGGACCAACAGAGTTTACGTCACGCACCGTTGGGCACTCAAACCTCACTCAAATTTCTTCCACAAATGCTTTTTTTTTATTTTCCTTCTCTACTCTCTAATTGTTTTTTTTTTTTGTATCCTTTTCTGCTCTTATGTATTTCGCACTTCATTATTAGTCAATTAGGTATTCAGGCCATTAGAACCTTTGTTTGAAGATTGAATGATATGCAGTATTGACATGGTAGTAGCCAAGATGCTGGAACTATTCTAATAGAATATTGGTTGCTTACCATTTCTGGTGCTTGACCATACCTACATGTAAGTCGCTTTGGATAAAAGTGTCTGCCACATGTCGTAAATGTAGCAGAGCAGTTCTCCGTCGGAGAGTGGGTGAGTGTGTGCGCGGGAGTGTCCTGCTATTGTTTCCCAGAGGGTGGATGGAGCATATTTAGACAGCGAGGTGTGATGAAATGGTGCAAGACTGGGGTCAGATTCATAGGCATGTTATTCAGAGATCTGTACTGCTCTGCCAAACAACTCTTCCCCCGTCTACCAACAGTGGGGGCCTGAAGACAATCTGCAGGTAGATAAATGTATCTTTCACTGTACTGTATTGCACTATTGCCCTTAGTTATATTTGGTAGTACGTTATTCTATAATGTTCCTTCAATAATGAAGCATCATCTTTTTTTTTTACACTCGATTGTGATGCTAATATTTGCTAGCTTGATAAGTGGGCATAGGGGGAGGGGTAGAACATTGTGCAGGGGCTCTGTAGGCAGAGGGGTAGAAGGGTGGTGGTGGCGCAGTGATAGACCGGGCGATCGGTGAGCAAGAACTCTCTGGTTCGAACCCCGGTAAGTGTCTAGGTGTCCCTGAGCAAGACACCTAACCCTAACTGCTTCCGGTGGTCAGGTGTCTCCTTGCATTACTGACATCGCCATCGTGTGTGAATGTGTGAATGTGAGGCAAATAATATAAAGGGATTTTGATAAAGCAAGCGCTATATAAATGCAGTCCATTTAGTGCGTGTTACTCAGCAGTACGCTGTGGGAGGGGCATTGATTTTGTTGTCATATCAGTTTCGACCACAAGGGGTAATTAATGACACAAATCGAGCAGTAGCTTTAATTGATTTGAAGTATTAGAATCGCACAAGGTAACTGTGGGGGGTGCACAATTACGTTGTTCCGGCTCTATTTATGTTCCCTTCATTCCAACTGCCAGTCTGTCCTTCCCAACTTTCGCGAGCTTCTTTTGAGCACCTCCTTTTGCCTTTCCTCGATTGGTCTACTCCTTTTCGCTCATCTCATCTCCCCTTCTTCATCTCTCCCTCGCTCCTTGTTCTCGTCTACCTTTCTCTCCCTCCATTCGTCATGGATAACTGTGGCCTCGATAGCGTATGGATCTGCCACCATCCATCCCAAACAGCAGGTAATGGATTGAGTGTGAGAACCTGATCTGGCTACAAATGAACCCCAGCTGAGTGTCAGAGTGGGCGAACAAAATGGATTCTGTAAAGCTCACCTATAATAACACACTGTCACGGGAGCGAGCTTCATCTTCACAGATCTGAATGGTCGCCCTCCACAACTCCTCTCACATGCATCCAGTGCGCACACACACACGCACACACACACAAACGCACACATTTTGTTGACCACTTGTCTGGTTAAAAGTGATGTTGCTGTTAAATCTCTCTTCACCTCCCTTCAAAAAAAGTGCCATTGCCACTCATGAGCTTGCAACCGAGCTAAATCCAAACCAAAACAGAATTAGATTCCTAGCTCTTTGGTTATTTTGAAATTGTTTTTTAAGATCCCAATACCTCTTCAGGGGGATCCCTCATTTTCAAAACCGCAGATAAGATTCTCCAATAACATCTGAGAGTACATAGTCATTGTATTAAGTTGGATGGATGTTTGAGCTCAAAGCACAGATCAATAAGGTTTAACATGCATGCTCTGTCTTGTTTCGACATTAGCATAGACTGAAACACTGGAGGTGTATTGTAATATCCACTGAGTTCAGGGTCACATACCTTGAAGCCAATATAAACCAACATCCCGTCTATGAATTATGGATGGAGAAGAAATACATGTGCTCTGCCTGTGTCCATACAGGGGATATGATTTACAGTCCCCTTAGAAATATGTCTCCCTTTATGGCAGGTGATATTGCAAACGTCTGGTGTCGTATTGTGTCGTGTGATTTACATTTAGAATTTACATTTCTGTAAAATGGTAAATAAAATAAATAAAGTGGCAAACGTAATTTTTTATGGCATATTACAGTAGAAAAGCATTTGTGCATGACATTTCAATCAGGCAGATACAGGTGTTACCTGGTTGGTGTTACTTATTTCTAATATAATTGTTTGCTTTAGTTTCCCCAGGACCTGAGGTAATTAAAATGTGTTTATCAGTTGGAATACCATGCCTTGCCAGAAAACTGCGGCGTTTTGCCAGTTGGAGAAATGTGTGTGTGTGTGTTTGTAGCTATGCGTGTGTGCATATGTATGTGTGTGCGCGTGTTTGTGTGTGTCACTTAAATGCTCGTAAGTGTGTGTGTGTGTGTAGAGATGTGCATGATTATCTATGTGTGTCTGTGTGTGTGCGTGCACGCACGAACGCTTTTTGTGTGTGTGTGTGTGTGTGTGTGTGTGTTAATGCGTGCCACGAACGCTTACGCAGTATGTGCGTGCATGGCTGTGTTTGTGTGTGTGTGTGTGTGTGTGTGTATGTGTGCGTTAATGCTTGCAAAAACACATGAACAGTGTGCGTGCGTGTGCGTGTGTGTGTGTGCCTGTGTGTGTGGCCTCAGCAATAATGGGGCAGTTTGCCTGGCCAGAAGCAGTGCATTATGGGAAGCGAACAGGAGGCCTGGACACCTGTCTTTCTCCTAGTGACTTATGACCACCAAACCTCCGCCCCCCCTTCCCAGAGCCCACCAGGTGGGGAGAGAGCAGCGCAGGCCTGGATACGAGAAGCCAGGTAAATTGAACCTTAACCTCCTGATAACCATCCGGGGGCCGTAGTCCAGAAACTTCTGAAATCCTACTGTACCTTATCTCGGTTAAGGATGACATTTAGGATTTTGGGTATTACAGAAGCATGTTTCCTTACTGCATTCATGAATAATACTATATATCTTAGCATAGGACTTTAGCCATTACAGAACCATCCTAACTCAGGGATTTCCCAAGTTAAGAATCCTAAATTTAGATGTCAGGGAATAACTGCAGGATCGTCCGTTTTAAACCTGTGGTTGCATGTTTGGCAGTAATTATGACATTACGACAGCTTCTTAATTAGGCTAGGACACAGCCTTGAGTTTAAGAATTGCTTCTGTAATATAAAGATATGATTTTTCTTATTTTCTTATTTTTGTTATTATTTTACTTAAATTAAGATAGGACAAGCAGTTAGGATATTTTTCTGTAAAACGGCCCCAGATCTCTCAAGCTACAGTTACATAAAGGGCGGTGCTAAAACATTTCAGTCAAACTTCCTTACTGTATATACTGTATGATTGGACCTCCTACTTTTACCTCACCCAATCAGAATGTTTAAGTTCAGTTAGAGCACCGGTGGAAACCGAAATGTACGACGCGCTGATGTTGTAATATTGGGGAATAACTGGCGGCAGATTGGCCCGATTGTTTTGTACACAGGTGACGAATGCTGTTGAATTGAGGAGTGCCAGACTGACTCAGGATAGTCTCTAAAGCCCCTGACACACTGCAAGCGATCCGCCCGTTGCCCATCGCTTTGTCGTTGAAAGTTAGTCGCTTGTATACATTCCAGGCTCTGGTTGCCTAGGTATCCCTCTCGTATCTTTCTCACTCTAAATGTTTCAGTCAATCTGTCAATCAACGACATCCTTAGCTCCCGCTGGTAGTCGCCTCAATTGCATCGCCTGGTGTAACTCAGTACCCGCCCACTTCGCGTCACCCGGCATTGCTTCAAGTCGCTCAATCACACTGACTTTCAATGTTCGCTCGTCGCTTGCAGTGTGTCAGGGGCTAAGGACTACATTTAAACGCTCTGTTACCACGGTGAATGATAACACATCGGTGTATTGCATACAGCTGATGCAATTCCATTAAATCAGTTGAGAGATGATTTAAGCCTCATGAAATATTAATTGTAGAAACACTCCTCTACAAGTTTAGATGACTCGTGAAGTAAAATCTATTTTTAATATGTATCTGCCATTTTAATACGGTGTGGTATTACATCAATAAACATTTATAAATATCTCTTTAAACTGCCTTTTGCTTTCAACGCCAGTTTTCTTCAGCACATACTGTACATAATGTATGCACACCCGCACAGATCCCTATATTTTCTCGTGGTGTGACGTGTTAACATTGAAATCCTTCCTCAGTGATTTGCACCTCCTGGTGACCTTGTCGTCCGAACGGACAGCCTTTATGCAATATTTAAATATTATTGAAATAAACACAGGAGAGACAGAGTGAGAGACAGAGTGAGAGAAGCAGAGCGAGAGAGAGAGAGAGAGAGAGAGAGAGGGAGAGAGCTCTGAGATAGGACAGAATGGGTACCTTTGGCTTCTGCTGCAGTACGTAGGCAGCTGTTGATTTCGCCCATGCACTAACCGATACTCTCTGTCACGCAATCCGCCCAGCCAGGCACAGAGACACAAGCTGACAAACCACCAAGCGCTCCTGCGGTGCAGAAGAAGTGGCCCACGCCTTTTACTAACCACCAAATAATACATAACAATGCTGTATAGTATTAAATCTGGTCTGACACTTCACTGGAGCAAGCAAATGATTTGCCAGTAGAAACAACTGAAATGATCCACTCCATTTGCTGGGATTAACAACGGGGCTTTGCCTTATCCATTAAACTGAGTCAGTTGGTTCCAACTGAGACGACACATCGAAGATGCGCTTGTACAGCATGTAGCCTATTCTCACCACAAATGCACAGTGGCACATAGGCTACACACACACACACACACGCACACACACACACACACACGCGTGCGCTTGCACATAAATAGCACAACACACCAGCTACACTGTCATGGAGGCAGCTCCGAGCGACCCTAATTGCATCACATCACAAATGTCCTCCTGGGGGACACGTAGGGGATGCAGGGATCGTTCTGTGGCCCACCATGACTGCTGGCAGCTGGGATGAACCGAAGGGGTTAATCGTTCCGGAGCCACGACCCAGTTATTTAGAAGAAGTTGCTTGAGATGTACACATGGCGAGATTAATGTTTAAGACAGTGGTTTCTTATGTCGGGCACTAGAAGATACTAGCCTCGCGAGACCACCCTGATTTCGCAAGCTTCCGTTTAATTTCACCGTGAGAATCAGTCTGGAAACCCTCTGAATCATTTTGAATGTGTCCGAGTAGTATGGAGTAGCAACTGAACTTTCCAATCAGCGTTGTGTTTATAGCTATAAGGGTTTGGTGTGCCGACTGCGAAAACGACCAGATGGTTCATCCAATCAATTGCAAAGTATTTTTTTGAAAGTACCTGCGCCTTATAAAACAGTTTAAATGTACGGCTCCCCAGATGGAGTTGTGACAACAATCCATCTGGCATGTCAGGTTAAGAAGATACTACCACAATATGTTTTGCTGTTTTGATCGTTATGTGTGTGGAGGGCAACAATTTGGCCAAAACATCACACCACACACCAAAAGATTATACCTGTGTTTCAAATCACGCACTTGTGTACTTATACACAATATTTAGATTACATAGTGTTCGTAAACTGACAAGTATGTCAACATGCAGTGCACTCAAAGTAACCGGTGGCGTACTCAAAACAATCCAAAAATTGAACGTGGAACTTGCATGAAAATATGTGCAGCCTATTTGCTTTGATGCTTTTTTGTTGGCATGCCAACCACAGCAGCAGCTTTATGCTGCAAATGAAGTTCTCTGAGCTTTGAGCTGCACAATAGCATATTTGCTAGTAACACAGCAAGCCCATAGGGGCTGTTGTTCTGCTATGAAACACACAGATTCCACCGATGTTTATGTGCGACTATTACATGAGAAATGATAGATAGATCTACGAAAAGGCAATCATAAACTACCACAGACCACGGCAAGCTGAATTAAATAAATACATTGATGTTGTTTGACTTGTAAAAATTGTTCCCGACAGCTTCTCACCCGGCTTTATGACCGAGGTGTCGGATACTGCTTGAAGTATCTCTGGAGAGGTCAGGAGGTTTTTCAGCATGAGGCGATTTGTCCCACCAGTGTGTGTGCGTGTGTGTGTGTGTGTGTGTGTGTGTGTGTGTGTGTGTGTGCGTGTGCGCGTGTGTGTGTGAGTCAGGTGCAAGATGGTGGCGTTGCCCTTGTAAATAATGTTGTTCACACCTGAAGGTTGAACGATATAGCTGTCTGCTTTGCTTACATCAAAATGATGTGCTGCTACTCACAATACCATTAGTATTTCATCATTAGGTCTATACATGACGCAATGTCAAATTGCATTGCATGTAATGTGAAGCCAGAGGTGGCGGGGCATCTTTTCTGTCAGACCGCATATTTGACTAAAGACAGGAAGTGGTTGACACGTACACTCGGGGAGGTGTGAATTTTCTACCCGTGAATAATTCAGCCCTTCCTTTGGCCGACGCCTGCCGCAAGCATTTTCTGGGCCCAATTTAACACCGATCAACACTTTTGCGGTGAAAACCGTCTGTTGACGCCATTCTGACAAATTACCTCTGCACTGCGCTTGATAACGCCACAGAGCTGGTGTGTTAGTTTTCCTTTTTTTCTTTTTCTTTTTTTTTTACACTAATGTAAATCTTTATTGTCCTTGTTAGAAAATGTGTTGTGCACCCAGACAGATACAAACGGGTCAACAATTATTATATTAGTATATTATAAACACCTAATGTAACCTACAAGGTATAGTCAGTTATTGCAAGCTAATTGTAAGCTAATACACTTTTTATCAAATTCACCAAATATCTCCTCGGATTTCGCTAGCTTTCCGTTCTCTGTGCAGTTGTAATGTATGTAATGTATCTGATACGTCAACACAGCCCTGACTTTTTCATAGGAACATAAACAAAGTGGAGAACACCGCTCACATCAACAAAGCCGTAGCGCTACGCTTTGCTTCAAAATGCATACAGGGGTATTATTTTGATTTGAGCTCAGTTAGCAAGTGTTCTCGAGAATTACTGCCTTGCCCTGTCTTTAAATAACCATAGCTCGGTGATTCTATTAATAATAATACAGACACTAATAGAGACACAAAAGAAAGAAGACAGGACTAACCATTTAATTAGAAAACTAATCTAGCTAAAGGTAAATGTTCTTTTATTGTCACATACACATACAGGTACTAACCAGTACAGTTGCCTATATAGCCATCGCCATTCATGCAGATAGGCCTACACACACGATTACACAGCACACGCAAAGGAATACAAACATAAACACACACAAGTACTGAGACTTATTTGTTATCCAGGTAAAGTTGAACCAAACCCAGTTTGCGTGGATGAATCCACAGAACACTAAAACCAAACTGAAGAGTATCGCCTATTGAGAAAATATTCACTGCCACTGTACAGTAGCTAAATAGTTTTGTTCATGCTCCGCTAACAAATGTCTACAGGGAGTAAACTGCAATATCCTCTAAAACATTATGAGCTGTGTGTAAGTTAATTTTTCTGCACTGCCCCAAATTCACAAAGCCAACACACACACACACACACACACACACACACACACGCACACGCACACACACACACCCAAGATTAGATTGCCTGCCTCTTATGTGCAAGCCTAAAACAATGTTTAATTTTCATTGAGTCATTGGCCAAGCCATACATTTTTAATGTCCCCTGACAGAGCTCTGTAGTTCTATATTTGTGGTGGACAAAAACAGTATGGAAGAAAGATGGAGAAAGGGCCAACGTAGCGAAGAAAATGTGGGTTTGGAAGGCTAATATTATGTAACAAGATAAAAGGCTATTAATGTATTTGAGGTCAAGTACTGGGATGTTTTTAGTGGACACCTTGGCAAACTGCCTCTCTGGTCACAAGACGCAACTGCACTCTGGCAGTCTTGATGTTAATATATATTTTTTAAGATTAATTTAGGATTTTCAGCAGAAATCGGCAGGGCCTGTTACCATAGTATCTCATATTGATACGTAAACCCCTATATCGAGTTTCCTTCCCATTTAACGTCACTATTTAATATGGCATCATACAAAAACACACAGTATCCAATATTCTATTTCTATAAACATAAGCAGCCTAATTTCGAGAAGCCTCTTGTGCCTGGGTACTGGAGCACCCACCGTCACACCACACACACAACAAACCTCTCACACTGCCTCTGAAGGCTCCCTCGTGGAGGAAAATGTTATATTTAGCTGAGACCAGTGTTTTGTTTGTTCACTGGAAGTAACACTGCCCTTGGAAAATAGCCAGAACACTGTCCTATTACCCCCTGCGTCTCAGTGCCCCTACATTCCCTTCTCTCCTCCTCTACATCTCTCTCTTTTCACCTCCGCTCTAACTTTATTCACCTTTCTCCACACAGTATATTCATTTAGCCATCTCTGCTCCATCCCTCTCTCAATCTCTCCATCTGTCTCTCCCTCCCTCCACCTCTCTCTTTCTATCTCTCCCCCCTCTGTCTCTCTCTCTCGCTCGCTCTCTCGCTCTCCCACCGTTCTGAGTGCAGCACGTAAACAAGTCAAGTGCCACAGACAGAATCCAGCAAAGAAATGTTCTGTGAGAAAGCGGGTGAATGTGACACTGGCAGGAGATGTAAAAGGGGGTTAATATGACAGTAGCAGGGAATGTAAAAGGGGGTTAATATGACACTGGCAGGACATGTAAAAGGGGGTGAATATGACACTGGCAGGACATGTAAAAGGGGGTTAATATGACAGTAGCAGGGAATGTAAAAGGGGGTTAATGTGACACTGGCAGGACATGTAAAAGGGGGTGAATGTGACACTGGTAGGACATGTAAAAGGGGGTTAATGTAAAGCAGCAACAAACCAACAAACAAACATTTTTAGAAACGTTTTCATACAGTGGAGTATAAACCAGGTCAACCTTCATTAAATGTAATGTTTATAACAGAAATGGTTATGGAACTTTAAACACCCTTCCTTATTGGCAGTTTGGTTTGAATGCACTTAAGTCCTTAATATAATAAAAAATAAAATAAAGCAGCACTTACTAAAATGTTGCCCTCTAAGTACAATAAACTGGCTAAGGTTATTTGAAACGGTAGGGTGAAAAAAATAAACAAATAAAACTGTGTCCCTTTAGTCCGGTTCTGATTCATCACCTTGGCAACAAAGTGGTAGCAAAGGGAGTGTGCCAGTCATAATTCCAGAGTGCTTGTTGTTAAAGTGCAACATTATAAAAGACTGTGTTACTGACCTATATTCCCCGTCAGCCTGCATGTAGATATTCATTCCATAGAAGCCAGTGCACCCATGCTTTAACAGCTCAACCATCTGCCACCAGGCCCAGTATTCCCAGGAGCTGGGTGGGAGGTATACTGTAGCTCCTTGCTGTTTCTCAGCACTGACCGGTGGAGTCGAAGTGTGAATCATAGATTAATTGTCATAAAGTGATTCTGTATAGCCACCCACATCTCTCCCAAGTATTGTTGGTCGTGTGCACAAGGGAGGTTTTTGTAGTTTATGAAACACACAAGCAACACAATTAACAATTAGAATTTTAATCACGGAAATGCATTAGAATCCTAGCTGTTGTTAGTATTGCTTTTATAAATAATAATAAATGTTACATTGCCCAGTGTGTGCTTACATGTGTCAACAGTATAATGAACTAAAAGAAACATCACTCTACTGTAATCCAATAACTTAATCACAACTCGTGTGAAAACAGTTTGCAGTGGTGATGACAATGTTTTAGCCAATTGTTTACCCCATATCCCACCAATTACATGGAGAAAGAAAAGTCAAATGATGTATATACAGTTTAATTGCAGTAGTTTCCTCCTATATTACAATTAAAACTGTACTGTAGTGGAAACACCTGTGTTGTAGACAGTACTGTATATTACATTTGTGTTTTTTTATTTGTTTGTATTTTCTAGAGCGGCCAAACTCATCATTTGCATTCTCAGCGGCGCGCGTTGGACAGGACAGAAAGTTTTATTTCATCACAGCAATCTGCCAACACTGTTCCCTACTGACTTCCAGCCCACACCAACTCACAACAGCATTAGTATTGTGTGTGTGTGTGTGTGCGTGTGTGTCTGCGTGTGTGCGTGTGTGTGTGCCAGCAGTAAGATACACACACATTGAACACAAAATGCTTGCACATACGCACACAACAATGCGTTGCTTGTCTGGCTCCAGAACCTCATTAGACCAATGCCCCTCAATTGACAATACCACAATGATGGCTCCCACTTGGAGACTAAAGCAAACAGGTGGTGACGATGCGAGAGATGTCTCCACAGTCATTAGATTTGGATTTTTTCCAACAAAAAAATTAAATACTAAATTTTTTGCTATAGCAAGGAGATGTTTGATTTGGAGTCATCAGTGGAGATGGTGCGATACATTTTCAGTGTGGAATCTTGTTTTGCCTTTTGTGTACTGCCCTCAGCCGGTATACTAAATTGTAAAGGTACAATCATTGTACCTTACGTGAGTCTATTGAGCTTAATTCATTTTAGACAGCCATTCTTTTTTTTGTGTCCAAATAACTGGTGCCGTTTGACCAGGGTTCCCCAACCCTGGTCCTAGAGGGCCGCTGCCCTGCATGTTTTATATGTCTCCCTATAACGAGCCATTCATTTGAATCAGCTGTGTTGGACATGCAGGGCAGCGGCCCTCTAGGGCCATGGATTAGGGACCACTGCCATAGATGAAAGGGCATTTTCATCACAGTTTGTAATTGAGATTGGTCGTACCAGTGTGTTCAATAGCCGCTGAACAGCCACATTATTCAGATATGCTGGAAATGAACCATGAACTCTTCACTGCTCAAAAAAAAGATAAGAGTATTCAAAGCTTTTTACATAACTCCCTCGCACACAAATTCCAGGCAGTATTAGGAAAGTCATACAGGTCTGTAAATAGCATAGCAGTAATTGGATATACTGTTAAAGACATTATCATTACTATTATTAATATTATTAAATATTTTATAGCAGTCAGTGGTCTTATAAGAAAGACAAAGCCATTTTGCATCAATAATCTGTTCTCATTATTAATATTTCATCAGGAATATTTGAGTGGAATATTTCATAAGATGTGCAAACACCAATAACAGTTTAATTAAAAAGAAAATGCAGGAAAACTAATAAAATGTCCCTTTCAAATGTACTTTTCTAACAACAGGCCTGGCCTTGAGATGCGAGCTTTAGAGCTGCTTGCCGAGCACTGCAGAGCTGGCAGAATTCCAGCGTGACATATTAGCCACATGTTGTTTTGTTCTGATGAACTCTGGCTGTGACTACTGAGGTAGTTTCTGCTTCTAAACCACAGGGCAAGGTGTCCAGATGAACAAATGCCTGTGAACCCAGGCCCAGATGGAACGAACACACACACACACACACACACATACATACAGTATATACTTTACACTACAGTATATACACACACATGCACAGAGAGTCTTGATTGTTGCGAGGACTATTTTCTCTATGGGTCACTCAACTGTCACACAACTAATCGTCATCACTCATGCCACCCAAACAGTTGCTATGTTATGTTTGAGATTCTCAGCATTATAACACACAGTATTAAATAATTTTGTCAGAATTGAGTGCATGTTGTGTTTGTAGTTTGTAGTTTGTTTGCATATGGCATGGGTTACGTCCGAGGGTTTTTGGTGCTAAATTAAAAACCAAGTTAAAAAACAAACATGAAAAAGATATTTACCAGTTTAAGACATCACACACTGTGCTTGACGTCATGCAAATAAATATGACATCTTGTGAAGTACGTAAGATCTTCATACACACAAGAGCACAAGACATAGAAAATAACACACATAAACACACAAACGCACACATAAAAAACAGACATTTGCTATCTCTCCCTCAAGTACGTGGTTTTCACCAGGAATCACATTTACGGTGTCTTTAATGTCCTGTCTCCCTTTTAAGCAGACACAGCCTCAAGCTATGGGTCTTTCACCTAAACCTTATCTCCAGCAGCAGATGGAAAGCGACGTGACGTGATTTTTTGTCTCAGCCCACGTACATCTACCACTCCTGCTACTTTGCGCTCCACTCAATATCTCCCTGTGTTCCCCTATACATCTGTTTTCCCCTCTTTCGGCATCTTCAGTTTTTGCCACCCTCTTTATACACATGCACAGATGCTTTCAGAACAAACAAGCAAACAACCATTTACTCTTTGTCAGACTGCACCCTGGGTGACTTGCATCTTGATAGAAAAACAGATCAGAAACCTAGTTCAGCCGCGGGAATGAGCCAACAATATAGGTCAATACCAGTCTGGCCGAAGCATAATCACTTTTTCTAAGCGATCAGCTTGCTGAAATGTTATTGTCTTTTTCCGTTTCATGGTTCAGAGGTTGGGATCCAACACTATTGGAGCATTACCGCCACCTACTGTCTACATGGTGCGTTACCACCACCTATTGTCTAGAATGTAGCCAATGTAGGCTAGAATGTTAGCGACATTTGCTCATATTTTTGTGGGGGGAAGTGGTAGAGGGGGGGTGGCAGGTTTCTTCAGGCTGTCAAAAACGAGAGGTCTGGCTTACGTGCAAGCTAGACCTGTTAGGCCTTTGTTAGTGTGCCTGCTACAGTCGAGAGACCTGCGACGTCATTGTAGAGTGCTCGCTTCAAGCCGAACTTAATACTCAGCTTTCCGAAGTGGGGTTGTTTGTAGGCGGTGGGTGGGTTGCAGAGCTTTTAGAGTAATGAAGACTACTTAATGTAAATCATCAACAAATGGAATCGTGTAAATCCTACAAGAGAGAACAGAGAGCCGACGCTCCAAGGACAGGAATCGAATAGGCACGTTCTCCCTTGCGGAGGGAATCTATGACCTGTGACCTGATCTATGTGCATGGAAGAAATAAGACTCGAATCCATGCAATAAAGTGTAACCCAATACACATTTGGATAATGTTGATTAATCAAACTGATTGAAAGTGTTTTTGATGCATGACTCAGAGCATCACCTAAATGAACGAGCCATTCCAGTCCACGTCCTCCCCTGTAGATGAAGACGCATCGCCGCCGTATGGCAACGGCACCCGGGAACAGACCCCGATCTGGCTGTCTCCCTCTCTACACACTTATCACAAATGACTTGCCGCCTGGTTTACCCACAATCTGTTGAGGGAAAACACCAACAAAAACACGACAGACATTCTGAAAAAAGAAAGAGCTCAGTAAATATAATGATTGTGTCAATGAATAATTTATTGTCACTTAATTTTAATTGCTGGCAGTGAATGCTTACTGTATGTATGTGAATAATACAGTGCCTAGATATAGCAGCATGTTGACACTTTTGTCTTTCTCCAAGGTGATTTACAATGTCATTTCTTACCAGTATTATTATTAGAACTAATACAAGCAATACAAGTACTACTTTGTATTATTACGGCCTGGCTCATGGGCCGTAAACCCAAACAAACTAAACAAACCAAGCACTTAACTAACAAACAGAATAACCTAGAATGAGGTGTGAATGTCTGTAGGTGTATGTACTGAATATATGAGGTGTGTGCATGCTAACTAAACTACAAAGCTAACCAAACTAAGCCACAAACCAACAACAGCATGTGTGGTGCCAGGAGGGTCACACAGACAGTGTGCTGCAACACACCTATATATGTGACATGCCCAGGTGTAATTAATTGGCCTAATTAGGGCCTACCCAGCCAATAAGGACCAGAGGACTGCTAAAACAAGGCAGGGCCGTCACATGTATAAGTAGGCTTTGGGCATCTTGTAGGTCCATACCATGGAATGAACCCAGACCACATTAAATATCAGTGAGACCAGAGCCACACACACACACACACACACACACACACACACACAGACAATATTGAAGCAAATCCAAAGTTACCAGGCGTTATTATAATATTATATTTCAACCCAAAATGAATTAAAATATTGAGAAAAACTCTAAAAGGATTTGCAGCAGATCCCTGTTAGTCAGTGTTAGCTTTGTACCGGTCTTAGGACTGCTCACAATGGGGAAATACTGTATGCAGCCTAAATCAATAACCTAGCTGCCAAGAGTCGTGGGTATGAAAAACAATAACGCTTAATCAGGATCAGTAGACACAGTGACATTTGATAAATTGGTGGCTATCTGTCACTGTCTTTAGCTCTCTCTCTCTCTCTCTCTCTCTTCTCTTGGCAACCTCTTGTTCGTAATCCATGCCAGTTATCACTTCATCTTCTTGCCTGTCGTTCGCTCTACATCCCAGCATGCCTTGCTCTGCGACTTGACAGCCACACTGATGTCATCGCCAACTATTTTTGTTACCGCTGGATGCCACGAGGAATGTTCTGTAGAAGAAGAGGCTTGTTATTAGCAGTGTGATGACCTTTACAGCAAAGTCATTTTTTTGTTTGTTCAACCCTTGAAAACATGGTTTTCCTTACCTCAGCATAGTCCACCTGTGGAGTCAGTGAATCAAACAATCCTTATACATTTCTTCTTCAATACACAAGGTATTATGTGCAGGCCCATTACTAGTAGTACCCGCTTTGGGCAGCTGTTTGAAATATGTTTTTGTGACACAATGGAACAGAACACATAGGTTGAAACATGTCTGATTTATATGTATGTTCATTAAATATGGTGGTCAAAGGATTATGTTCATTCTGACCATCTCATTGAAGATAATGTTAACGCTATATTCAATTCAATTCATTAAAAAAAATGTACAAAGAAAATGTAATTCTTAAAATATAAAGAGTAGTAAATAAATAGTATCTTAAAAAACATGGACAGGCATTCATATATGCATACACAACAGCAAGAACAGAGATACCCACACACATACATACACAGTCACACAGTCACACGTGATCTAGCCCTGTAGCCTAATTTGATGTTGGAATAGACCTTGTACAATGTATTAGCTCATCTGGTGGCCCACTTTACATGTTGATATAATGTATATCGCTATAATTTATCCCTTAGTTAATCCCTATATATAAGGGATAAACACGTGTTCAAGTTCCCTTGAAGAGAAAAGGTTTCGTTAGGTGACCCCAATGCCCCATGGAAATGTAGCCAGAACACACAGTAGTATTCTTTTCATCACACCACCTTTGATCCTGAACTTTTAAAGCGTTGCCTCATACCATGCTCAGCACACTTCCAACTTCTAAATTTACTCAAACTCAATATCACACCGAGAAAGAGAGAGAGAGAGAGAGAGAGAGAGAGAGAGAGAGAGAGAGAGAGAGTGTGTGTGCTTAGTAACTAGGGCACTTGGAGAAAAAAAAGAGAGGGAAAAAACGAAGTGTATTCCGCCAAGCCATCTGTGGGTGAGTCAGGACTTCGCTACATTACAGGCTGATATGTCATTATAATACACAGTCCGTCTGGCCGGAGAGCAGCGAGGGATGGAGAAAATGGCGGTTGGAAAGGGCGGGAGAGGAGGAGTATGGGAGGATGGGGTAAATGGAGGAGGGGGATTGGAGAGGGAGGGAGAAGGAGGCAGCAGACCTCTCCTTGCGCTAGCGGCTAGACTGACCCAAACGCAAAGGGTCAAAATGGAGCATTGAAATCTTCCAGTGTGGCCTGTGATTTGATGTGTCAGAGAAACGACAGCAGCACACTTCTGACAGTTCTATCATTCCCCGGGACGTTTTTTTTTTTGTTTTTTTTGGTGTGTATGTTTGTCTGTAGAAACCTGGCTGTGTTATTATAAGGAGTGATGGCTCCACATAAAAAGTGAGAACACTGCTGTGCAGTTTTTATCACTTAAACTAGGCAGGCAACTGAGGCAGGTGAGCATATACTACTGAGGGCTCTGCCGGGAGAGAGAGAGAGAGAGAGAGAGAGAGAGAGGTGCTGAATATTGCCATGGTTTGATTTTAGTTCTGTATGCCTTCTAAACCATTAATGACATCTCTCTCTGCCTTGAAGCGCATTGGGTGGTTTTTATGGTGACGCATATTTCCTTTGGTGTGTGCCATCTATTGTACGGATCTAAGGGAATGCCCTGCCTAGACAGTAGGGTGGGATATTAAACCTAACCGCAGTTTAAGAGGTAATATACCTGCCATTGTATTTACACCTCACCTTTATTTGCTTACTGCAGTTAGCTTTGTAATAAATCCTCACATAGCTTCCAGGCTTGTCAAAGATTATTCTTTCTACACTTTATTTATATTTTACTTTGTTTAAACCAACCCCCCGCCCCCAAGTAACATCTCAACAGGCATTTATCTTTTTGTGATGCTGCGTTGCCTTGGTGACAGCTCGACATGCCGGCCTCCTCTTTGATGGTGGACAGCCCTTCTCTAAACCCACACAATGCTTGGGAAAGTATGAGTCAGGACAATTCAGCGTGTCACCGCAAATTACTCTGACAGTGTGCATTGTGTGTCGGAGGTTCAGGGACATGGAATAACAGAAAGGTTATCTGAGTGCACTTGTGATAGTGTCCAAAGCTTGTAATGTATATGTGAATGTTTACAATATAGACATAATATGGAAATTAATTTACTTCAACAAGCAAGCCTGTCAATACAGTACAATACAGCAGCTGACAGACATATTATTTTTTTGCTTTTTTTTGCTTTTTTTGCTTATATTATTATTATTATTATTATTATTTGCTTATTCATGCATTGCAGATTAGTATTGCACTGTACAGTTTATACTTTATGCTTCGGGAAGTTATATTTGAGGACATGCAATATAGGTCTTTATGGAAGTTGTGACTTCAAAAGCCTTGCCATCGTTTTCATTTGAGGTCCATGAAAACACACCTAATTGATCCAGGCACGGCTGATCAATAGTTCATTTTCCCTTGTCACACAAACATGCTGTGTTTGATTACTGAATAATCTTTGTTTAAAATCAATTACCGCATGCATCTAAATAGGAACCAGACAGAATTTAAAAAGATGTTACAATTTATATAATGTTATATTAAACGTTTTGAATCAAAACGTTACGTTTACTCACATCCTGTCTGCTGCCTGTACCCCAATGTCATTGCATTATGCATTATGCCAATCATTAGCATTTGTTTTAATGCATAGCTATAAAAAATGTACGCTAGTTATTAGTAGTACAGCATCTGCAGCTGTAGCGCAGCCAGAAAAAAGACTGTGGGTGTGCCTCTGAAAAACTTGGTGTGCCACATCGAACACCATTAATCCATTATTTCAAACAACAACCTGCAATCATTATTTACGTATTAACTAAAGTAAAAAATAGGTCACGGGTCAATGGGGAGTTCTTTTTCATTTAGTTAAAGTAGTGTAATTACTGGCGCATTAGCTGCTGAAGGTGTTGCATTGACAGGTGTCATGGCCAAAAGAGATTGTCCAATAAAAAGTGATCACCGGATGAAAAAGTGCATTTTCTGGTTATATTCCCACATTTTTAATTGGTAAAAATGAATGGGTCAATTATAATCTAGGGCACAGAAAAAGACGAATATACTTACCACTGACATAAAGGTAGGATTAGGCCTATATTTGCACGTTTTGAGTGTTTCAGCCAGATAATAGCAGCTGTAGATGCGGACGGGAATCATGTTTTATCAACAACAACAACTTTTGGGAACGACACTGGCTACTATTATTCAACGAAGTTGCGGTAAGATATACTTTCTACAATAACTGTGGAAGGATGATGTTGTTTTTGACTAAATACATTTAGAATGAACAATTGTTAATTTAGAATGAACAATTGGGCAATTGGGCTATTATAATAAGTAATTAAACTGTAATAGCCTACATTTCATACAAAACCTTTGGCTTTTAGTAAGGCTACAAAATGCATTCTGTTTCTGCATTTGATTTCTGGATGTGCCAGGTGCCTCTTTAGGGTGGCACAGGGACACCCTGGCGCGCCCGCGGCTACGCCAGTGATCTGCAGACACTATATAATTGAGCAGGGGTTCCAACGGATGGCACATCCGCATTCGATTTTTGGAAAGAGGGGCGAAGGGGGGGACTTTTCACCTTTTATTCAAGACCCAGTGTTACATGCAAACAGATTCCACCACAACATTGCCTTATCTCTCTCTGGGGGTATTTGGAGTATATAAGATTTGCAGCAAACTGTTTTGAGGTAAATTTACTTTGTATCAGGCCATTCGTGGTAGATTTAGTTGTCTGGGCACTGCCTACGTCAGCCTCCACAGCAAAATGCCAACCAAAAGTTTTCCATTATTGTTCCATTGAAATACATTACAAAGCTATCTTTCTATAATATGAAATCTTTGGTATCTGGTTGATACATACTTTTTTTAAATGTTTTTTTTTAAACATTAGCAGAGATCATTATAATATTATATGAAACACACAGGCCTATTCCCCTATTAAATAATTGAGAGGAACTTTAGCCAGTAGCCTATTTAAATATATATCAAGCATAGCGATAGTTAAGGCAGGCCACGGCTATGCTTTATCTCAGTTGTCAGCTGATCACAATCAGCTCACTGCCCAGCTGATCTCAGTGGCCAGACAGGATTGGCCAATCTAGTCAGGGCTAGTCTAGCTAAGCGCCCTTAGCCGACACCCATTCTTGGCGTTTCCACCGAGAGCTTTTTTGCATCCCACCACCTTTTCCTTAAATGCTGTGCTTTTAAAGCCACGGTGTTGTCATTGATGCTTGCTCTGTTCTGTACCCTATGAGGGGGGGGGGGGGGGGCTTCCTGCTGCTCTCCCTGCCTTGAACTTTCCATGTACGTGCATGGAAAGGGATTTCCTTGTATGCGCGTGGAACGGCAGGGAGCTCCCGGAACAGAGCCATACTGTACCTCCAAATATAAATAACTTGTTACAGCAGTCCTGACTGAAATATTGTTAAGGGATAAAAATATTATTATTAGACTGTTTGTTTGTACTGTAATTGTTATATTCTTGAGATCTGGTGACACACAAATAATACATTTTTGTGTCAGCATACTATCAGAAGTTTCAGAATGTAAAAACACGTTGACAGTTATTATGGTCATATAATGTGACCATAAAGCTAATTCACCATACGTAAAAATTGTTTAGGATCAACGTTCTACGTTTTTGTTCTTATATGCAGCCTCCTTTCTCTCACAAAGTGAAATAGACTATACAGAATGTGCACAATAGTTTTACAAGTATCATTATATCATATAGGCTTTTATCTGAGTGTTGGCAGTTGCATTTTATTGTTAATGTTACTATCATAATATTATTATTATTATTATTATTTTATTATTTTATTATTATTATATTATTATAATGATGATAATACTTATCATCATTATAATAAACCCCCAATATCTATGCATTTCGGAGCTAAGATCAGATCAGCCAATGAATGAAGCTCTGTCTGTGGTGCTAAATCTCGGACGTCAAGGCCTGGGTTGAAATAAATGAATTAGGCCATTGGGAGCTATGCGCAGGGATCTTTGAACACACTGTGTGGCACACAAATTAACTGACACATTCCCGATAATAATAATAAAGTCATGCGAGCCTGCTTTATATATCATTTTTCAGGCCAATCAAGCATCTCCTCTTTTCTTTTTTTTTTTTTTACGTTTCGCTGTTATCACTGCTCTAATGACGCATGAAAGTGCTTGCTTCACTCACCTTGACAGTGCGTGTATGCCTATCTCTGTTTGTGCACTGGGCAGGAACATCTGAGAAAGATTGTGTTTTAAACGGTACAGTTTGAATCATCACCATCACCCAATCATTAGAGGAGCTAACCCTATCAAAGTGTGTCATCGTTTGGCAGACGACACACTTTTCTCGTTGTTCGCTGAAAACTGCTTGTCGCATTGCCCGTGATCGTTTTCTTCCAGAATTAGAACGCGGTGTGCCTGACATTTCTGAATCACATGTTGACGAAGCATGCTTCAAGGTGTAGGTGTGTTCGTGTACGTGGGTGGGTAGGCTACAGGCTATGTTTGGAGATGGTGGCTTGGAAGAAATACATTTATTTCGTCCAAGCCACCATGCAGTTTGCTATTTGAAATGTTTAATATAATTTGATTTACAGACACTCTCAATGTGGTGACAGTATGTGTATACACGACGATCAGGTAACGATAAATTGCATTAGAAACAATGGGACTATATAAAGTAGGCCTAATGCAAATAATAACGTACAATAAACATCCATGCAACACTACGTGATCACACAACACACTTTATAAACATATGGGCATCAAGATTGGAGGACAATTATCTATCACAAATGCAGGCATGAATAGACTGTTTACCTGCATGTATGCCAACTTACCTACAGCAACTGCCTTAGCAATCTGCTGCAGAACACTGGAAAACGCTTTAGCAATAGTATTATACCTCCTAATTGCTCTCCCTCTCCCCCTCACCCAGTTTCCTTCCCACTGTTTTCTAACATACAGTAGAGCCAATTCGTTTCTTGCTCACAGTCCAGCAAACAGATGCTGATTTGTCAAACCTGAGAGAGCTCAGCGAGAGGCCTGTAAGCTTTGCATGGTCTCTGGCACGATCCTGGATTTGCTTCCAAGTCCATGGTGTGACTGGCTGAGGCTGGGTCGTAAAAACACCTAGGGGGAGTATACGGTGGCCACGCCTGTGTCTCGGAGACGCTGCAGTATTAATGGAGATGCTCGCACACACGCACTGACTAGGCAAACCGCCAGCGTCATAGAGGGCCAATTCGCCAGTCACAGGGTGCTCCCTCAGAAGCTCCGCCAAACACATTGGAAATGCATTGCAAAGGTTTGGAAATTGTTGTTGTGTCTGCGCCATTTGCATTGTTATTTACGGAGCCAGCGCTGTGTAGAAGTACCGGATAATTGTTGCAGCATGCACACAGAGAACGTTAAGATGAGGAGATATTTGGTGAATTTGACAGAAAGTGTATTGTCTTACAATCTCTTACCTTTAACCAAGTCAGTGGCCTTGTTTGTATGTGTGTGTGTGTGTGTGTGTGTGTGTGTCCGCGAAAGCTACTTGAAAACAACAAAGAGGCAGATGGTTCATCCAATCAACTGCCTAATATTTTATGTAATTTATTTAAGTTTGAAAACTGTTTTGATGGACGGCTCCCCAGATGGACATGTGTACACCAATCCATGTGGTGTGTCAGGTTAGCCTACTATACTCTTACAAAAAAAATTCAGCTCTTGTTCTAACTCTCACTGCTATTGGCTACATAAAGTTGTATTTACTTTTATACGTTTGACCGCTCCACGCCAAGGCTCTTTGTTTACATTGTGACACGCTGAAACAACGTCTGGAGGCCTAGGAAACGCTTTCCCTTTCTGCATGCTCCCACGACCAGAGTCGTCGTGTCTGTTCTGTTGACAGAGGGTGCAATGGGTTTCAATTGATCCCTTTGAGGTGACAAGACGACTTGGCAGATGAATGATTATCATTGTGAGCAGGAATTGACTTTGAGCGGTGGGTCTCACATCCTCTCAGCATTAATCAGCAATGCAAGACTCTCTCACTGTCATTCTTTCTCTCTCTCCCTCTTCATATATCAAAATTAGTCCCATATACAGAATGCTTTGTGTGCTGGTGTTTGATAATAAGTATAAATAATCCCATTATTAATTATTACACACAATGCTATTAGACACAAAAGTAGTATTTTGCACACATTTAACAGTGTGAATGAATACAAATGTTTTTTATCGTAAAACCACACACAACTTTGCTTCCCAAATTAAGGTGGATATTCTCTATTTTATCTTTCATCCAATGACTTGATTGTGCATCTTAGACTGTATATATTGTATTTAAATGGACAAACCCTCTGTGACGTAACCCATGGCTTTTCTCAAGGGTTTGAAGACTCCACCTGTAACGTTTGCCCTCCTATCCATTATATTGAGGAAACATGTATGGCTAATATATTTCTTAATTGATGAGTTACCCCACCCCCTTCTCCCCATACAGTTAATACATACAGTTAATACATTAACTGTATGGTGGGAGGTAGCTATAGACACAAAAAACGATTTCTTTCATATTGTTTTTTGTGTTTTTTTTTCTTGTTTTTTTTCCACTGTAAAGTTGAACATTTTAACATGGGAGTCTATGGATTTTGACTCTCCGTTGCAGCCAGCCTCAAGTGGCCATTCGTGGAACTCCAGTTTTTAGCACTTCCTCGTATCAATTTCTCAGCACCGGAGGTTTACGCTGCTGCATTACGCTGCATGCATGCCTTTAAAGATACACACTGCAATCCCTGACAAAAAATCAACCATTAACAAAGTTTTTTTTGTTTTGTTTTCTGTATGGTAGTTACATGTCTAATGTTATGAGGTTACAAAGACACTCAAATGAATACAAAATGCATAAAGAATCCCTCTCCTACAGGCCAGTTTAGAAAACATCTCATCTTATGTCTCGTTCCCATTATTTCTGTCTTCCTCAGATCTCTCCATCTCTCACGCTCACGTTAAAACCTGCTCCCACAAAATAATAATACCAAAAAATCCTATAAGTAAATAAAACAATTAAAAAATCATCATTGATGGAATAAACTGAGCGTTTTTTTTATTTAGTCTTCTGATGCCATCTGCCTCTTCTAACTACCACTTTGGGTGCACTGGTGAATCTCACTGATTTCTCTGAAGATGAAAGTGAGATTGAACAGACCTCTCCCAGAGGCAGGAATCTGTGTGTGTGCGTGCGTGCGTGCGTGCGTGCGTGCGTGTGTGTGTGTGTGTTCGTAAGTATTAAAGAGGATCTCCTTCCCAAGGCCGTCCAGTGCCGCACAACCTGTTAATTAAAGAGGTAGCATGTTATATCTAATGTCATTAGGCCATTTTATATGAATTTGAAAGAGCAGCCATTAAATTCTTCAACTGACAGAAATGTGTTCAGCAAAAGTCACACCATCGTCGTGTTCTAATAGGAAGCACAGAAACATGACTGGACGAAGTACATGCGCGCACACACCCCACTGATGTTGGCCATGGCTCTTGAAAATAGATAAAACTTGAAATGTGACAAAGCGCTGTACTGATTTAGAATTAACTAATCAACACAGTGATTCAGACATCCCACCATTGTGCAATAAAGTGTCTGACATTAGAATATAGTTTAATTCTGCTTAATCCAAATTATCTTGTCTCCTCTTTTCACCCCCCCCTTCTCATTTCCTTAATTCTGAAAGCCTTTTCTCTTTTATGCTAACTGCCACTCCATCTACTTCTCATTCTCTCTGGGGTCTGCCCAAGAGGTCACAGAAGCACTTTGACCTACAGTCTGTAAGGACATCTATTCACCATTCTTGATCTTTCATTGGCTTTTCTAGAATACTAATCATAAGCACAGCTCCAATCACTCCATTCAGGTGTACACAGATGTACACAGATGTGTGTGTGTGTGCGCGCACGCACACACACACACTTTCTATAGACAACACTGGACTCTCTCTTTTCAATTACGCATTAAAACATCCCTACAGTATGTCACAGAATGTCTCTTCGTTCCATCGTTCTATAGTAGGTCTTATCTGTAGTAGATGAAGCCTATTCATTATGTGCTGTTTAGTACGAACTTACCTAAAGTTTTCATTCAGGAAAAAAAGCAGGTTAGATGCATCGCAATAGAAGGCATCTATTCAAATCAATCAATCAATCTTTATTTATATAGGAATTTTCAGACAAATTAATGTAACACAAAGTGCTTCACACTACGTCATTAAAAACAATTAAAAATGAGTAAAAACAATACAATATAT
>JAODUH010000016.1:653904-677286 GCA_027564835.1 Typhlichthys subterraneus
TGTCTCTCTGAGTGTCTCTCTGACTGTGACGTGTCTCTGTGAGTGTGTGTCTGTGACGTGTCTCTCTGAGTGTCTCTCTGACTGTGACGTGTCTCTGTGAGTGTGTGTCTGTGACGTGTCTCTCTGAGTGTCTCTCTGACTGTGACGTGTCTCTCTGAGTGTCTCTCTGACTGTGGGTATGTCTGTGAGTGCAAGCTTAAAATATTCAACCCTCAGCACAACGGCCTTGGCAGACAGCAAGGAGAGGGATAATAAGGCTCCTCTACTGATATACATGACCAGCGTTAAGGAACGAGCCAGCCAACTGATATGTAAATAAGTATATGAAAACCAGAAATGCTGTGTGTCTGCGTGCGTGCATGTGTGTGTGTGTGTGTGTGATGCAAACTATAGGCTGTGGGTACATCCATGCCTAGCCCATCTTCAAACGCATGCAGAGGGTAAATGCAAGGCTGTGTGTGCATGTGCGTACGTGTGCATGAGTGTGCATGTGTGTGTAACTGCCACCATGGTAGGTATATTTCCATTGTGAATGGCCCTCGCGAGCGTTGACCCTGTACTGGTGAAACACATCTCCCTCACTCATGCAACACTGCCATCATTACATCCCAGAATAAGGCCACCCGTTGTGAGGAAACAGGCAGGGAGGCATTGTATTTGGGCCATATGCCGCTGTTTTATTCTTAGTACACACATTCTCTGCAACATAGCAGGGAATTGTGACTCTAAAATGCGGTTCATGCTATGGCTGGTGTCCAACTTGCACTATACATCCAGCAGGGAGGACAATCTAGAAATATCATTAAGAATGCATATACTGTAGGTGTAGAAATGTGCAAAAAATATCAAAAGCAAAAAATGTGTCTTTCTATCCTATTCAAAGAAAGCATTGATTTCTCTGTTTCTTTGTATTCCTGCCTTTATCACAGATGTCTGTACAAGTATATTGATTTGAGAAATACAAGAAATTGATGTTGTTGGATTGAAAATCAACATTAATAAAGGACTACAAGCAATGGCACGATTTTTAATTTTGGACTGGTTGCCTTTGGGGATGAATTCAATTTTGTCTGATTAAATTCAGTTAGAAATCATATATCTTGGAATAGCTTTATCCTTAAACAAGTTCATTGTGTGTTCAGACAGCATATCAATGCTTAGAGCAGCTGAATACATCTTGACCTTTATCGATGAATATTAGCTGATTGCTACAGAAATGTGATACATTATTGTGTTGTTCTTGTTACCAAAGGAACATATTTGCTATGCTACTGTACATCCTCAAGTATTTATTTCTGCTCATATTAAACCAGTAAATCATATAACTGTCATGCTCCACAAAGAAAAACCATGACAACTTTGGCCGCAAACAACAGCAACCTCCTTATCTCGTCAGAAGTAACAACCAAAGATCCATATATTATTCACTGTCCACCCCCTTTCCCAATCTGTCATCGATGTGGATGCCTACATCGATCTGACTCAGAATCAGTTGTATGCCTACTTCCTACAGGGAAGAATACTCACAAGATGGAGGACAAAAGAAATATGCATGCATAATCAATCAGTAGCCATGAAAACCCATCATCTGTTGTAGAAAGGGACTTTCAATTAGTTTAAAAGCCCTCTGAGGAGAATATTAAGGCCTCGTATATTTCTTTTTATTGATGATTCTGTGAGACTTATTGTTCCTTGTTTGTCAATCCCTTATTGTTCCTTCATTGAGAATACACGTTTGGCACTCTATTTCCTTCAGGTGTGTAGCTGAAGTGGCAGCCATCAGGCTTTGAGTGAACCCGGGCAAACGCTGGAAACATGCTCGTACAACAGATGCTCTCACCTGCGAATCAACACTATTACGCACACTGGCCTTTAGTCCGAATGAGATTGCTTGAGTCCAAATCACTGGGATTGACAGCAGATGAGTTTTAAGATACTGTGTGCACGTGTGTGTGCATGTGTGCGTGTGCACGTGTGTGTGTGTATGTATGTATGTGTTTGTCTGTACCAGAGAGAGTGACAGTTATGGAAATTGATACAGGAACATGGCAGATAAACTGAAACGCATACACAAATGGATTGTGACTACCTGGATCCTTGACGTGCCTGAGCTCGTCGCGAGCAAATTTGTTCTTAGGTTCTCTCTGTACTTTTCAGGACATACGTACAATGACGAACGTCTGGCTTGGAGGGTTTTGGCCCGCTGACAACAAAATGTGCTTAGTGGAGAATTCATGGAAGATGTACCTGTCATCTGAAATTACATCAGCTCAGGTACAACCAGGGAAGAAACGGTGAAGAAATGTCACATGCTTTATATGAAGGTATTTTGATGGTTTGACATGATAGTGGTGTCACAGTTCAGAAAACTAGAAATGTTTAAAACGCTGTTCATTTGTTTAATTTAATTTATAATGGAGATTGAAGGAATTTGGTTGAGCCACTTACTGCCTTGTTTTTACTGTGCGACATGAACTTCAGCCAGTATTTTGTTTTACTTTGCCCTTCAAGATTCAGGACTATAAATCGTTCCGATGACTTGGCACTGCAGATAGCAATGCCTCAGTCGGTTTTATATGCTAATTAAAACTTTATTATTACTCTGATAAGCATGAATTAGCATATCCATTTGGTACTTCAGCAACCCAGTGTTTGCTTTGTACAGCATTCTCCGTTTACCAGCTCTCTTATTATTCTGAAGGAATATTTTGTTGCTTTGAAATACACACTAAAGGAAAAATGTCATCAAAACTAAATTATACCACGCCACCTTAAAATGTACAGCATAGCTACTCGAAAAACACAATTAGAATGGTGAAATCTGCAATTCCAGTTTCTGTAACAAAAACCTAGTAAAATAAACCTGACCCTGACCGCTGCACAATGCACTAAATAGAACTTTGCTAAATGTAAATAAGCTGCATACGTATTGGTATGCCGTGGCTGTGTATTTCCCACTGTCCTAAAGAGTTGCTAAATCGCTGAGCTGCAACTGTCTCAAATAGTTGCTAACTTGGAGTTATTGTGTTTTTACAGCACTTGTATAAAGATAAATGATTCTATTATCCTAGACTACCACATATCTAAATTCACAATATTGTCAGAGTCCACAGGCAGGACAAATGCAGTCAATTAATCACTGTCCAATAGCGTTTCCACACATGCATTCTAGTAAATTACCCATCGTTTCATAATGTATCTTTGTATCAATCATGTGTAGACAGTAAAATGTTAGCTTCAATCATCTACATTTTTTGTGTAGATTATTTCAAATCAAGACAAAGTTTTACATATGAATATGGATTATTGATTGCATGTGAAATGTTAAGGCACTGACTGATGCATTGATACAACATGGAATTCTCAGTGGAGATTAGGGTGAAACATTTGAGTTTTTGAGCCTGAAAATTGTATTAATAACCACACATACTGTTAGGTTATTAATTCCATGTTTTATTTTACCTTCATTTTAAGTGCCTTTCATTTAAAAGAGTTTCCAAACCCTCTTCAGGAAGCAAGAGTGCAGTGTCTGTCCCACTTTAGTCTTCAATGCTAATAAACATTCCACCATCAGGCTATTAGCCTACACTCTCTATTTATGCATGCTTGATATCAATTAAGCATTCCGGAGTAATAACGAGGGTTTCATTAGCGAATGCACATTTGGAGCCCCATGTAAATGACTCAGGTTTTGACTAAAGACCTGCTTCATGACAATGCTAAACCATTGAACAAGTTTAGAGGCACTACGCAGGGCATCCAAAGAAAGAGAAACAATCAAATATTCCTAGAAGGTTGTCTTGTTTTGTTGTTTATATCTTAAACCGTAAAGGTATCCCATAAAAAGCATCTAATGGCATTATAGGCAGTGTACAGGCAGTAGATGTATAAATACATGTTGACATCTAATTTTTAATTCATTGGAATATGGTTGGCTGCAGTTGCCTGCTTGTGGATGACCTATATAGGAGTCTAACTTTATTAAGATGATAATTCAGACATAGTCCACAAAACACACAAGCATGCTTTACCCTCACCCTTCCTCTGTCTTTTCATTGTAATAGAAATCTATTTTATGAGTTCTGGGGGAAGGCAAATATACTAGTATTAAACTGAATATACTATTATTCTTATTATATCCCCATACTATTGTTCATACTGGCCAATTTGTACATTACTGTATGCTTTCATGTTTAAGTGCTTGTGTGTAAATGTTAAAAAGCAGTAAATGTAAAAATGTATTGAACGTGTTAACAGGCTCTTAGAATTATATATTTATGTTAGTCTTTATTATCCAAATAGTATGCTCATCTGCCAGTTGCTGTTGATTGGAAAATCTTGCAGAGTAAAAAAATATAAAATTAAAATGAATAAGTATAAAATTGGCCCATCAAATTCCAATTTCCGGGCCACATGACAATGATCCTTGCCAAATTAAAAAGAATATATGACCACGGTAATCACCCAACCACAAACCCTTGCCTAGAACACTTTAATATCTGCCTTATTGCAGATGGACGTCTGGAGCAGAAGGCCATTTTAAATATTTGATTGGTTGAATCGCCCTACCACCCAACATCACCACCCGGTCGTGGATTAAATGGTGACAGCTCACTAGTTTAATTAAACACACAAATAAAATACATAAAGCAATACATTATATATTCATATGCTTGACCATTGAGGGAGGTAGAGCATGGAGGCAAAAGCTGGGAGGTGAGAGAGAGAGAGAGAGAGAGAGAGAGAGAGAAAGAGAGAGAGAGAGACAGAGAGAGAGACATTGTGTGAAATGCATGTTATTGGCCCAGACAGCAGGAGATGAGTTCCTGATAACACAGTGCTTATACCCACCCAGGTATGTAATCAAATCACAACAGTTATGCAAGACAATATGGTTAATACCCTGAGCTGCATGCTTACACTCAAAGAGCAACCGGGCCCAGGGTGTGAGAGCTCATCTACCAGCTACAATGGCTGCCATGTTGCATCAGGGCCCAGACAAGACATTCACACGTAGTAACTGAAGCAGCTTTGGGTATTTACTGTGTGTGTGTGTGTGTGTGTGTCTAGGCTTGCATATATCTCCACTCTCTGTTTTGTTGTCCTTGAATTGGCATTCGTTCATGTTTATCAGCGGCCATTATAGGCTACTGTAGTGCGCTACACATGCGCGCGTGTGCATGTGGTCACAGCACTGGAACGACAGAGGCAATTTTACCTGCGGAGCGCTCGTATTTTAACTCCCTTTGCCTTTGACGTATAACTTGGCTCTAAAAGCCTCTGTCCTGGTGCTGAAGGCTGCCCTGACGCATGGGCCATGTCTGATAGATCCACCGTGTCACTCTAGCCCTGACAACTATCCATCATGCCTTCTTGCATTCGCCCCGCTCTGTGCTCTCCGATAAAAAGGAATACAAATGTGATTCCAAAGCTTTTTGGGCGGTGCGGAATCTCATGCAATTTGCTTTGTCTCTTATTATAGGAGGGTGATTTTGTCCCTTCACGGGTTAGTATTGCAGCAGTGACGGGATAGGAGTGACTTTGAGTGTCTATTTTCAGAGCATCTGAAGGACGGACGTATCCTTAATGAGGCGACTAATGAGTTATGTTCTGTTGTTTTTTTTAGGTTAGGGCAAGAAATTGACCATTAACCGTAATCCACTCTGCACAGAACAGTTCACTTGTCTTTATACTTTCACTCAATGCAGTGTTTCTATTATAATATATAACAGTCTATACAATTGTATGGTTGTCATCTATATTCTGTGTTTAGTAAGCAAGATGTTGCCCACTATACTGTAGCAATGGATTAGTATTAATTAAAAATACATCCGCTAATTTGATAAAAGGTGAAGAATGACAAAAGTAGTCTGGCTGTTTGTAAAAGAAACAATGACATTTATTCTTTTTTTTCTCTTTTCTTTAGCACAATTCTTTAGTCTGTTGTGCCCATTAATCACATATAGTACAGTCAATATAAAAATGGCTTTTTAACTTTACACCCAAAGCAACAACGCAATGTTTTCTTAAAATATGTATGCTAAAAATACTAATAAGGTATTTCCACTAAAAGTACTGGAGATTAGCTTGTGGTACCGCGATGATGAAATGGACATATATTTAGTGGTGGTTTCATAGATTTCTTCGGTATCCTTTCCGTTCCAATCATGTAGTTCTAGTTGTAGGCACTTACCGGGGCTTAACAAACCACACTCCATCCATCACAGGCAAATAACACATTGAACACCTCAACCTTTAAAGACATACTGTATGTGTATACTGTTATATGCATGTGTGTGTTTGTATACACAGTATACTGTACATATACAGTATATGATATTCACAAACATAAACACACATATATTGCCATTCCCATTTTGTTTCCCAGTCACCCTTGCTATGAGAACTACACAATATGACCTACCATTTCGGAAAATATCCTCTGCATCCCATTTTGTTGATTTTCATTAAGCGTTGACATGTGATAATCAAGAGACGTCTGTTCCTTGCTTTAATTTAAAACCCATTTAAACTGCTCGGGTATAGCGGATACATCACCAGAATAGAATATATAACAATATTTCCATGAAAAATCAAGAATCCTCTCGTTAAATACAAAAAAAGGCGGTGGCGGGGTATATTTCATCAAAAGGTTTACACCATAGTGACTGTTGTTTTCTCTACTCTACTAAATCTCCCTTCTTTGTATACATAGCCGTTACTATCTCTATCTCGTCTATGGGTGTTTGACAAAGCACAGACGGTATTGCTTGGGGACCACACGGACAGTTCCACGACTCTGGACACATTTAACAGTCAATTACGCGAGATTAGACCACCATCCTAGTTTTTGCACTCCTGTCTGAATGGCATCTGAAATATATCCTTGAAGCAGGAAATTCCCCTTTCCTGTACGCGTTAGCTTGGGTTGATGAGACTGTTAACAAAGCCATCGCGTCAGAGCTGAAACTGGGAGAAATGCGTAGTCTATTTTCAATCGTCACACCCACATCCAAAAATTGTCTGAGCTTGGAGCCCACAAAGGGCTATGTGTTTTAAATAATACTTCACATTTGTCCAGTGTAACCCCGGTCCATTCTCTGCAGTGGGTGCGTGATAGTCTTAGAGAGCGGGCGCTTCTTAAAAGGCATCGTCAGATACGTTTATGACTGTGGCTTCCACTTCCACACCGCTTGGCAGTCCTTTACCTGCGACCCAAAGCCTCGTAAAGAAGGGCGAGTGCATGCTGGGAGCGTCCGCCGGTGTCAGCAAAGCTTTGGAGTCACATTTCCTTAAATCCTCAGTAAGGTGGCGCTTCATCAGAGACACATGAATAGACAGGCACACCATAGACACCACAGACATGAGCGCACCACAGATGGTGATTAGGGCCGCGTCCCAATCCTCCGCATCCTCCACCGCCAGTTCTAATCCCTTCGTGGTGACATTGACACATTTGGCATCGCGCTTGTAGTGAACACTGCGTATGTCCACGCACACTTTGTAGTGAGTGGCCGGGCGGAGGTGGGTGAGGTTGTAGACTCGTACGTCTGTGGGCACCCTGGCGGTGAATGCCATTGTGGGCCTGTCGCCGTTGGCCAGCGTGTACCACTTGATGTTGGGAACCAGGCTACCGTGGGTGGCGTTCCAGGAGACCAGGACAGAGTTGGTCTCCACCCGCTTGATTTTGACGTTCAGAGAGCCATTGGTGGACGGAGGGAAGTATCCATTCACCTCTACCGAGACAGACTTGAGATCAGCGCCGACCAGATTGTGGGCGACGCACGTATAAAGCCCGGCCTCGTTCTCCGTGATGTCATAGATGTCAAACGTTCCCTCCGGGTGCATGTAGAACTTGTCGGACACGGTGTTGGGCAGGACCCTGGCCCCTGAAGGTGTGATCCAGTAGATGTCTGGTTCTGGTTCAGCGAACGCCCGGCAGTGGAGCGACACCGAGCTCCCGTTCCGCGCTCTGATGTGCCCGGGCATGCTTTCGGGGGAAATTAGTGGAAGGCATATCTCCATCATCTCCCTGAAGTGCACCTGACGGACGTGCTGGCCTTCATACTCCGGCGGCTCCACACAGAACAGCGAATCGGGTTCCATGAAGCGGATGTTGGTCTTGTTCATATTCATCCAACGGACCACACAGTCACAGCGGATGGGGTTGCTGTGCATGCTAACCTCTCGGAGGTTCGGCAGTGACTCAACGGTAATCCTGTGCAGCGCACTGAGCGCGTTTCCGTTTAACATCAGCGTCTCCAGCCTAGGCAGTTTGTAGAAAGCGTTAGGATGGACGTAGGAGAGTTTCGGATTGTTAGTGGCTTCTATTTTGGTCAGCTCGGGGAGGTTATTGAGGGCAAAGCTGTCTATGGAAACTAGCTCGGGCATGCTATTAATCCCCAGCTCTTTCAGGTGGAGCATGTCCACGAAATCTCCCCGTTGTATCCTTCCAATTGGGTTTTTATTCAGATCCAAAAACTTTAGATTCTTCAGGTTTCTCAAGGCGGAGTGTGGTACCTCGGGGAAAATGTTATCATAGAAGGAGATGCTCTCCAGGTTATCGAGGCCGGCCAGGGCATCGTCAGACAGCTGGGACAGGTTCATTCGGGTCAAAACGAGGCTGCGGAGGTTACCGAGGGGTTTAAAGTTCATATCCTCAATAGACACAATGGGATTCTCTCCGATCATGAGGATCTCCAGGTTTGGCACGGCGTCAAACCACTCTTTTTTGACAGCCGTCAGCTTGTTGGAGTTGAGGTGCAACCGCAGGAGGTTGTGGAGGCCCAGGAAGGCTGCGGGGGAGATGGAGGAGATCAGGTTGTGGTTCATGTAGAGCTCCTGTAGGTCGGCCAGGTCAGCCAGGCAGCGGGCGGGCAGCTCCCGTATCCAGTTCTCCTCCACGTGGAGGGAAAGCAGCTGGGGCAGGCGACCCAGGTGGACGTCGCCGATGGACGACAGATTGTTCTGTGACAGGTCGATCTCCGTGATGTTGCCTAGGTAATCCAAAGGGCTGTTGATCTTGGCGATGTTGTTGGTCTGCAGCAGCAGGACCTGCGTGTCCGACGGCAGTTCCCCCGGCAGGCTGAATAGGCCCAGGTCATTACAGTCAACAGTCGGAGCCTCCATGTACAGTGAGCTGGGAGAGAACCAGGGCCTAATCTCACACACACAGAGCTTAGGGCATCCGACCCTCTCCTCTGTGGCCAGAACAAAAGAGGCCATAGCCAGGCCGACAAAAAGGCGATCCACAAATGACAAGTACTTCATATTGGCCTGATTCCCCCGCCGTAAGTAATTGCTCCTTGTAGATTAAGTGGACAGAGCTGTTAACTTCACAAATAATGAATCCTTTGCTGCAGCTGCTGAGGCGATTGACTCATAGCCTCAGCCTAGTGCTGCCACCGCCACCACCGCCACCAGAAGCGCCAAGCTCTCCCCAGGGGTCTCGTCTCCCTCTGAAGTAGTCCTTGGTTGTAATGACCTATCAGTCTGTGTGTTCCCTGGTGGTGTCAGGGTTAAGGGTCACGGCTGCGGTCAGGCAGAGCAGATGAACTGACGGGAAGGGCAGGGGGGGGGGAGGGGGAACAGCAGGATGGATAGAAAGAATAACTCGAGGGTTTACAGTCCGGCTAAGCACATCTCTAGATATCCATTGGGGAAGAGGAAAAAAAAAGAAAAGAAAAAAAGATGCTCCCTTTTTAAGAACGATGTCCTTATTCACCGGCTTTAAAGAACGATGTCCTTATTCACCGGCGTCACTAGCTTCCAGATTCCGTAGCCCAGTCCATTCCTGCCTGCGTGAGACAAAAAAAAAAACGGAAGGGGAAAGCCGGTGTGAGTACGAATGTAATAGCAGAGGGATTTAGGCAAATTGACATTTGTTATGGGCACACTGATGCATGTTGACATTTATATTGTGCTGCCTTCAGGACACAACTCCAAGGATTTATATCTGCTTGACCTTCTAGACTCCATTTGGGGAGGGGGGGGGTATATCTGTGCCCCCATGATATGGCATTCAAGCCTGACATTAGCAGTATGAGTGCGTTATGAGTTAAATAGGGGGGCTTTATTAAAAATTCTTAAATGGCAGGCATCACACGGCTTAAGCAGTCGCCTCCGGAGCGAGCAGCTGCGAGACGCTATGTCACTCACTGCTGTAGCTTGTAAATGGAAACCCAATAACACAATCCATGGTGAAGCCCTAGGCGTTCACACTACATGCCGCCTGCACCTGTTTGCAGATAAAGAAGCCAAGCCAGCTAGCATGGCGGTGAGAATGGATGGGTTAACATAATTACTCATTGTATAATCAACATATGTGAATGCTAAAAGGTTAGCATTTTTGACTCTGCACCAAAGAGTTCATGCAATTAACTTCTATGAATGTGTACACACGCGCGCGCTATACCGTATCTACACACGCGAGCGCGTACGGGCGCCTGCTGCATATATTATTTACACACAAGTAATTATAAGCACACACACCATGGCCTTATGCATTTTCGATTATTGAAATGATTGTGCATGTCCAAATGCTATAACGAAATCTCAAAATTTTTACCATTTGAGAGTTAATCCTATTTTCTTTTTTTCTCTGAGCAGATCTGGGACTGAACTCTGCATGCCAGACTTGCTTCACTGTCCCAGAACAGGAGCCAGGCTGGCTGTGGACACTGTGCAAATACCCCAGGGTGATTTTCTGGGCATGACTCGCACATTTTCTACTTTTTTTTATTGTTTATCGAGTTTTTATCGTTGCTTTGAAACAAAGCTTCAGGGTCGAACAGCTGAAATTCACACTGTCAGTTCAGAAAGAGCAATGTCTATTTGTCGCCACAGATACGTCCTAATTCATTAGTAGCTATCGATGGGAGAGATTTGTTACCCTTGCAAATATTGATCTAGCTGTGCAGGGACTTATAGACGCCGTTGATTTCCCATTGTATTTGGAATGATTCTTTGTCAGCTCAAATAATCACTAACATATTCCATAAAGGAGTCTGAGTATTCAGCATTTCTCCATTTCCCAAGTGCACTATGAAATTGACATTTATCAACGTCTCATATTGGACTGACTTGATTGAAATCAGCACAGTTCACAGAGACAGTTGAAATATTGTCCACACATATCGTGAATTATGAGACAATGATAATTGTGTGTTTACATGGCTGTACTGCATGCAACATTATCTCTCTATTAACTTGATATGTTAGCAACTTGATATGCTAGTTGGGACAAAATCCTAAATAAGCAAAGCAATGAGGTCAGGAGGTCACTATACCCAAATGTCCTCATTCGTATATCACACTGAAGAAAAATTAATAATGGTAAAAAGCTATGTGCGGTCATAAAGTTGTTTCTTAGGGGAAGGAAGCAAGAGAAATAGAAATAAGTAGGGGGGGGGGCGTATTATTTGATTTCATTGCGCTGCCATTTCGACCCTGGTGGCCTCCGGGCAAGATATGGGAAGCATGAAAAAATAAAAGATGAAGAACTTGGAATGCAGCAGACACTGCATTCAGGCCCGCTAGCATATTCAGGCCAGGAGTTCACCCCTCAAGTCCCTGTTGCAGAGATACTGTCTCGGAACGAGGCGAGGTATTGGTGGGGGTGATGGCTGGGGGTAGGGGGGCTGAGGGAGGTAGCGTATATACTGGAGGAGAGCGAGCGAGAGGGACGGAGAGAGGCGTGTACGAGAAGATGGAGGGTATTGTTTCTCAAAAGCACCTGGCACTTTAATAAGCTGCAACACCCAGAGCATGCTGATAAAAAGGGTTTAGCTTCCCTCCCTCATGGACGGCCTTTGCAGGCCGCATAGTCAATCCGTACACAGGAAGCCTGGCCGCAGATTGTAATTCAACCTTTAGTGTTAGAGTCAAACATTCTTCCTGTTTCCTAATTATTGACGACCACAATGGGTTTGGGGAAGTGTGCTATTGCCTGGCGTTAAGAGTTCAATCGCTCTGGGTGGACATTCATCCGAACCAAAGAAGGGGAACCAGAAATGTGTACTGGTGTGTGTATATATATATATATTTTTTTTTTTTTCTCTCCACTGAATGTGTCAGTGGGGATGTGATTGGGACTGGGCTTCCATTTCATGATCAATATTCTCACAAAATGGTGGCCGTGAGTAATACAAAAGGGCCTGCTTCATTTTCACATTACATTAAACTGGTCATTACTTTGTACCGATCTGTCAAGGATCTGCCAGTTTAGCAGGACGTGGATAAAAATGAGAGAGCAGCGTCTTTTAATGTTTGCATGCTCACATTTATGACGCTATAAGAGGAGGACTTTAGCTGTTAGATGTCCATAACAAATAACAAGTTTGTGGAATGATTCTAACAAAAAAACTGTAGTCATCTGCTTCACTGAGAGCCTAGGATAATACATTTATACACAGAGAAGAAGATGAATATGCCCCCTTCCCTTGAATAATATTGACTTTTGGTTCAAATTAAAGCCCAATAAAAATGAAGATCAGGAATGTTTCCATTATTAATTTCTTTATTATTGGCCAATATTATGACCGTCTGAATGTCAAAATTGCTCAATCCTGGGAAAGATTTTAGTTGAGAAGGACTTTTAGTAAGAGTTTTAATAACAACTAATGTTGTACATTTGAATTGGAGATACTGCTACAGTATACCTGCTGTCATTTATTTATTATTAAAGATCAAGATTTAAAAGATTAACTCTGAGATTTAAACCTGCTAGCAGATAAGATTATTGATTATGAGCACATGATTTCCGAATGACATGTTAGTAATTAACACAATTAGATGTTTTACAGTAAGTGCTGCATTTAGTCATATAATGTTCTTTATTTATTTTGAGGTTCATAAGCATTTAAAATAAACATTAAATGACATTGTGGTTTAATGCAAGTTGTGTTACAGTTTAAATAATACAGTAGGTGTGTACCATATGCACAACCATGTATCTATAAAGCTCAAATAAATAATCTATGGGGCACCGTTTGTAAAATGTCACACATTCTGTAATCCTTTTCAGTTTTTGTACATTCATATGCCAAATGTCTGCACTGCAATTTTCAACTGTACCTTTAATTAATGCAATAGCCTTTCCAAAAGAAACACATATTTTTAAAACAATGCATTGCTAGTGTTAAATTTGAATGTGTTCAATTTGAATATTAAATGTACAAGTTAAATATAAATGTTTAATGTAAATGCTCAATGTTATTATCTACGTCCCCGTTTTTCACAATGAGAACTGATTCCATCCGGGGTGGGATTAGAAACTCCTCTTTCACTCTCTCATGCTCGCTCTGTGTATATTTTACTTCCTGCTGCTCTGCACCAAGTGGAGTTACACCATAGGCTACTGTAATGTCTTGAGGAAGAAGGTAGGAGCGCTTGTTCTGATGCAGCTGATGTCCCTAATTAATATAGGGAAGAATTGTTCTCATGTACAAATTAGATTGCATAGAGGTATGAATCGAGATCGCGATTTTATTTTGATTAATCGTTCAGCCCTACTATAGGCTAGGTTAATTATTATTGTTAATATTTGGAAACTATACTGTAATTAACATGAGCAGGAATACAGTACAACCCATAAATTGCACTTTACCATTTCAGTTTTCGGCAGACGTTTATTCTTTGGCACAACACCTGCTGCACGCAAAAGAGGTTGTCAGAATCAGAATTTACCTTTAATAACTTTCAGTTACACAACATTAGTGTAGGTAACATTTGCTAAAAATAAAGTTTTAATAACCTAGATCTATACTTTTAGATAGACAACATGATATACAACATGGCTGACATCCTGGTTGTTCAGACACTGCAAAAATAGTTATCGATTTGTTATTAAGAAATTTGTTGTTGGCACAGATTGTTTTACACACACAATATTGGTGTAATTAAAAGGTTCACTACAAGGAAATATATTTATATGCTTAGAATAACCACAACTATATGTTTGGCTGCTGACGGCTAGATGAACTCCAGATATATGCCAGTGTCTCTGGTCAATGACACTGACAGGAGAGAGTGAATGTTTTTTGATCACTGTCACTCTTTTCTTTTTAATATTGTTATCTTAATGGCTTTATTGTAAGAATGAAATCAGATTTAGCACAGTCACCTAATGTTCTACACAACAACGTGTAAAGCAAGTTCAGGTGATCATAGTTAATTCATAGTTTCCAGTATCTGAGTGTGAGATACGCCCCACCGCACAAGGCTGTTTACAAGGAAACATTGGGAGCTATTTGTAGTGGGCAGCTGAATGAATCAGAGGTGACATTGTCTGTGGCAGTGTGTCTGATGTGGCAAATACACCAAGACTTCAGGCATATTTGCCACCCAGGCAAAATAGTGTTGTCAATGAGCCAGTTACATAATAAAACACTTGGTAGGAAACCACAAATGATAACGACTAGAAGGGTATACAGAACAATTAGGAAAGAAAAAACAAAATATGATTCACACCTTGAAAATAGCTTTGTGCAAATGAAGAAAAAAATGTTTTTTAGTGTACCATATTGCTATTTTAATACAACTGCAGTCTTAAAATACTCTTGTGCCGATGTGTGCGTATCCGATTGTCTTTTGGTTACAGGAGATAATATTTATCTTGGAAAGTTATTGTTTGTTTTCAAACACCAAACATCATAATCTTAAAGTAAACGGTTCAAATAATTTACCAGCCATTAAACATGTAATTACTCAGGATATTTGGTATTAAGTTAAAAGCACAGGTCTGTGTCACGCAATGTTGTGTTTAAGGAGTGCAGACCTGAGATACAGTATAAGACATTTCTTGCTTCACTACATTAATAGAAACACAGTTAAATATGCCTTCGTGCCGAGCCTCAATTTAGCCTACCTCACACTATGCATGGCTTGGAATACATTATGGATTGATAGGAAGAAGATGGTGACTGCAAGGGATAAGAAAGGGGGGAAATACGTTTAAGAAAGAGAGAGAGGCAGATGTGGCAAACAAAATGATTTGCCCAGAAGAGGAATGTGGCACTTTCTCAATATGGTTGCATTAACCTCTGGTGACCCTGCGCAAAGGCTGTCATCACAGGGATTGCGTAAAAGATTACAAAAAAAAGATTCATTAAATAAATTAGCCATAACCCAGTTACTGATCTAGTGACAACATAAAACCCAGAGCGGCTGTCAAAAATGTCCACAAAACAGAGACAACTGCGGCACGCTCTCCATGAAGTGGCAGCAGTGTGCGCTTGTCTGCACTGTCAAAAGAAAGATGGGGTTAATATTGCAACGGCTAATAGAATTTTTAAGATTGACGCTCCTAATCTGCACCTGGATAAGCCTTTGGGAAACGTTGCTGAGAGACACAAGAATCAAATGCTTGTAATTACAACCCTGCAGGGTTCAAAATCGGGTCTGCTGTAAGCTAACATCCATTGTGCTATCCGCCATTGAGCTAAAGCTTTGGCATTTTGCACAGGAAGCAATTTGAACTTATATACAGTACATATAAATATATATATATATACACAGTATATAGGTCAGCTGATGGCGCTCACTCATGGAGCTAACATGTGTTCCCGGGTGTCAGGAAGGGTAATCATTCAAGCCCATGGTCTCCAGAGTGACTCCATTACAGTACCATTCTGACAGTCTTGGCTCATGGGTTTTCCACTTTTACCAGTGTTTATCCAGGCTGTGAAGACTGCTGCATTCAATCCCCAGGCATCTTTCTTTCAGAACTGAATTAAAGTGTGTGAAAAGAGGCTAAGCTTGTTTACCGCCCTTTAATTCTCTGGTGTAGGCTACAAAATGGGAATAAACAACTATATCTGTATTGGAGGTTAATTTCTGCCAGATTTTACGCTGCTGCATGTTTACAGTGAGTTCAGTAAAAATAAGAAACTGCTACTGTACATGTTTACATGGAGAATGTGGAATTACTGAAGAATGTTTTTGTGGCTGTATTATTGTCGTTAAAATGTAGTAAATGACTCACTAGCAACTTATTTTCCTCTTTAACTAGTGTGACATTTGACATCGCCGCTTAGCCACCAAATATTTTCATCCCTTTTAGATTATCCCTAGTCAAATTATTATCAAATAATTTTACTATGCCCATTTTTGTCATTGTTTGTGCATGTGTACACTGCAAATGTTGTGTGCAATTTACAATTTTTCCCCCACATTGGCCACATTAAAAAACTCAATTTAAACGTCGCTCACAATGGGACGACAACAATCCCTGTAAAAGTGCACAATTTGGAGATATGTTACCTTGAGGGGTCATCCCCATTGTGGTAAGGACACTTTATCAGCCAGATCCTGGCAAGGGTAACACCTTAAAAATTACTTTCCCACCGCCCCACCTTCCATTATCCGATATCTGTCTCCACCCTGCACGTTAATGGAACAAATACAGCCTAGCGGTGGGCAGAGTTAGATTAGGAACCAATGAGATATGAGCACTTTAAATTAATGAGGGTGCAGAGTCAGGACATAGCGCTTTTGGTCGCGGTGGCTCCACCACGCGTGACTCGTGCCGACCAGACAGCTAAACCAGGTGGGCATAACTGTTTATTTTATGCTGTTTATTTAAATGCGTATGTTTACCCCGCCTGCTTTTTGAGACAGGAGGTGCGCTTGGTCGGGGTTGAGTGACGCATAAATGCAGCGGTGATTTCTTTTGCTAGAGGCCAGTCAACTCATAGATGGCCAGGGTTAGGGATGAAAGCACCCAATCAATTAACAGACCAACTGTCTGTGTGGGAGCAAACAGAGGTCAATAAAAGAGGAGAAAGAAAATAGATATGTACATAAATAGGCTAGATGTAGGTTTTTCCAACACATTGGCCCTTGGGGAGATTATTACGAGGCCTCCACAGTGTAAATGGTAACAAGGCAGCATTGCATCGGCTGGGAAACAGACATTACACTCGCCATGGTAAAAGTGGGCAGAAGACATAAAGGTCAGACGTTAGTGGAAAGTAGGGCACAGCAGAATTGCCTTTTCTTTCAGGAGAATGGCCTGCGTGTTATACAAATGCTTCACTGGGAATTTTGATCCACCGGTAATAAGCCTCAGAAGGCTCTCTTCCTCCGGTCCCTCAGCACCGTTGCGCTGGATTCTCTGCACCCCCTGTTCATTTTCTTGATGGCAAGTGTCTCTCTTCCCAACTTCCTATTAGCATCCCCCGCTTCAATACTATTCTTACTACAGCTACAGTATCCCCTCCAGTTCCTTTGTCTTTTTCTCCACCCATATTGAGTTGCTATCGACTAAATGTATGCAGTACATGCTAAGCTAACCTGGCTGGGCCGTTCATAACGACGTATCCCGCAACGTAACCTAACCCATACCCGTAAAAATAGCATGATTTTAACAGCACATTATTACACATTACAACATGGCCCCCGCTATATCTCGACCTCGCTCTGGCTGTCTCTTTTGTTTAGCCTGTACCGTGGCTCTGCGTCTAACTGTACGTCTGTCTGAGTAGCTGCTTCACGGTTTGTTACATCGCGCCGGCTAAGCTGCAGCGCCTCGCATCGCTGGCCAGCGCTTGGCGAGTGTGGGTGGGAGCCTCGGAGGCTAATCCTCCCCTCATCCTGCCCTTCACCCCATCGATTAACCATTACGCTTCCTCTAAGGTAAGGGGAGAGTCCATTAAAGGGAACCTCCTATGCGGCGCGTATCCGTATTAATGAAGCTTCCTGTATCCCCATACTGTGTGTGTGTGTGTGTGTGTGTGTGGGTGGGTGCGTGTGTGTCTGCGTATGCGCGCACAGGGGAAAAGAGGGGGGGAAAGATGTTTTTTTCGCTTACATCGGCTACTGCCTGGCCATGGATCAGTGGCAAGTCAACTGTTAATGCAGAATCAATGTTCCAAATTAACCACAGAAACCCTCCCCTTTCTGCTTTTCAGCTGCACTCTGGACAAGACGATGTCCGTGGGCTAAGTAAGGGAGAACACACACACACGCACACACAAAGTCGGCTCTGCATAGTTGAACGCTACGGCACTTTAAGCGCCACGTCTGCACAGACATATAATGCGGCATACGCAAGTTAGCGTAAGTTTATACGGCGCCGACGCTAATAAGTTAACGACGTTGGAAACAACCCACGCGTCGCCGGGCCAACGTGCGAGCTTGGCCAGCCCCCGTTGTCTAATTCCCACGGCGCTACATCTATTAAAATTAAGCCGAGGTATCCCGCTCGAGGCTGCTGATGATAAGGTCAAAGGCGCGGCGAACATTCCACCACTCATTTCTGCGCGTAACATAATCGCACTCGGTCTGAGGGGGAAAGAGAAAAATCTGCATAATGTTCCATGTATCGCTGCTAGCCAGAATTATAGGAGGCAGAGGAAGGGGGATGAGAAGAGAAAATGGAGGGGGGGAGGCGAGGGAGAGCGGGGGAGGGCGGGAGGGGGAGCCGGCAGCATATCCCTCAAAGTCAGAGCCAAATTGAATCTGCAGGTGCAAATGTGGCAATGCGTGCTGCTTAAGAGATGCGGCAGCTATCTATATTTATATGATGAATAATATATGGTTGGTCAAGGGGGGGTGGGAGCGTGAGCCCGCCTGCAGGACGCATTCGACTGGAGACGGAATCAATCATTATATGGCACCGAGATGCATTTAACACAGGCCCACACCTCTTCATGGGGATTCCACGGGTCCGATAGTGGTTCTCTCTTGCTTTCCTTGCTGTGCTGTTTATCCTAAGGTAAGCAGATGGACGGATAGATAGGGTGCCTTTAAAAGGGACGGAGGCCTTGGGTGCCTATTCAATGGCTCTGGATGGTACACAATGAGGGCTGATTGAGAGGTGGATTAAATGCCCTACTACACTGTATGTGTTAAGGTGAGTGTGTGTGTGTTCCGGGTGTAAATACATGTATGCCCACTGGTGGGTCTCTGTGTGTGTGTGTGTGTGTGTGTTGATGAAATACACTCATGTATGCCTAGCACAGTGTGTTTGTGTGTGTGTGTGTGTGTGTTGGTGAAACCAGGTGTCATCCAGTACATTCTCAACAGAACCGTGACCAAGCCGAGTGTGTCGGCAGGAATAATGGTGAAGGGGGGGGGGGGGTGAAGCGGGTGGAGGCGGGGCCCGGCATCGCGTTTGGACGGCATCGGTTCAGCCCGAGGCCCCGTACAGAACATATCAATCTCGATGCAGAGCAGATGGGCCACACAGCAGTAGCCTTCAGATGTCCTCCATCGTCTCTACTGAACTCTTGAAGCTGCTATGTGCGCATATGTTCCACTGACGTCTACCTTTTCATAGCAAGCCACAGGCTGACAAGACGTAGCTTTATTAGCTTTGATGGTAATGCTAAAAAGAAAAAAAAACAATGAACAAATGTTCTCTTAGCTGGTAGTTGAAGCAGCATTTAAATTTTGTTTATAACTTGACTCTGTAGTTCCCACATACTCGACTGGTTCCACATACTCAGTGGAGTGTGATATATAATGGAGTGAATACGTTTTTGACCATTGACATTGACGTATGTCTCATAATTTCTCAAAAAACATAAGCTACTTCTAACGAGTCTGAACAGATTGTCAGTGTTTCTATAATTTGGTAATTCAGTTCGAAAAATGAAATCGTTGTGATTTCCCATCGCATTTCAGATTATGAATAAATAAACTGGAAAAACATCATATTCCATGTTGAGTACAAGCTACAAATATTGTCATCACTGTGAGACGACACGAACATCACTCCTGGTAATGTTTGACCCCCAACCCCTTTGTTCTCTATGGTGTCTATGTAGTTGTAGATAAAGAGTGTGCAAACATGAATATACAGTAGGTGTGTGATAATGCGGTGAGGTCAGAGCAGGCAAGTCCTCACCAGAAAAGAGATTTATCATGGATTCACGCTGCCAACATCAGACCGGGTTTAGGGTTTGCATCTCTCTCTCTCTCTCTCTCTCTCTCTCTCTCTCTCGTATCATCACCGCTGAGATTAAGTGAGACATTTCTTCTAGGCCCCAAATCAAACACGCAAGTCATTGTCTTTCCCCATTTTTCCCCTCTTGTCCTCTGCCTGAGCTCATTTAATTTTAATGGGAGCCTGTGTTTGTTTGGAAAGTGGATCCTATCAGAGCACCTCTGCTTCAATGCACTGGCTAATCCCCTCCTCTCTCACACACGCACGCACACACACGCGTGCACACACACACACACGCCATAGCGGCCTTGTGACTATGTGTACAAGAGAATCAATCCGGGGCAGAACCCGGGCCATCCTATTACCAAATTAATTTGGTTTCGATGGCCAGGCAGGAAAGCTTCCTCAACTGCCATTCACACGATTAGCATATAGCTTACTGCCACAAAACTGCTGTATGTGGCCCACACATACAGGTGTATGTGTGGGCCACGCCCACACATACACCTGTTGTGGTGCGTTGTGAGTGTCCAAGAGGCCACTGTGGGTCTGACACCCCTCTCTAGCTATCTTGACTGCCTTTCATCATTTTGCACGCAGATCAATAGGCAATTCACCGAGCCACCCACTTTAAGCGTATGAGTTGTTGTGGACATGTAATATTGATTTGTTTTGGACAAATGTGGCCAAAATAATGAACCAAGCCTATTACTGCATTGTTTCGTTGTTATGGTTTGCTGGCTGTGTGTGTGTGTGTGTGCGTGTGCGTGTGTGTGTGTTTGCGTGTGTGTGTGTGCGTGCGTGTGTGTGTGTGTGTGTGTGTATCTGCTGGCAGTTGGATTCGGGATTAAATAACTTGATCTCTCCTACATATTGTGAGACAATATCTCACCAGCCATATTGGCATATTTAATATTAGATATCCTTTCATTTCGAGATATGATGGGATAACTGCACACATCATATAATTTTTTTAATATAGTCTTTCAGTTGAAGAATGAAGGCATTGGGTACTAAAGGTACATTGTTTAAAATATACAGTGATTTTCTTGTGCAAATAAGTGCAGAGATTCTTACATTTTGCAAACAACCACATTTCCCCGCAGGACTAATACAGATCTACATTGCTTATTTTACAACAAACTAGCCTACACCAGTTGATATTGTCATCACGTGCTATTAGAGACTCTAAGGCTACTGTAGGGCCTTAGCATTTTCCTGCCTTGAAAAATCGAACTATTTATTTGATTTCATCCCTAATGTGGAATAGGTTCCATTGCCATGTCCAATACTGCCAGCGCCAAAAGAGGAAACCATTAGCTCGATCAACAGGCAAAGGAATGATGATTGGATGTCATTGCGTTTCGTGGGCCTGTTTCTTTGGTTCGGTGCGTGTGGCCGCCTGTTTCAAGCTACACAGCTGCCTCCCTCATTAGTTCACAGGGTCCGTTTGTGCGCGACGCGCACCACCGCCAAATCTTGTGTATCCGGCCGCACTATACTTGCGATTATACTTGAACACGCGCACTTGGCACACGTACATTCCAGAAATCACACTCTCATTCTGTATTTTTTATATATCATATCCGTTTATTCGAGCGGCAAATATCCATATTTAGCTAGATTACATGTGTTGTGCCTTATGGAGGATATGTAACGACCGCGAGTAGGGGAGGGGGAGAGAGAGAGAGAGCGGGAGAGAGACGCCCCAATGCAGTTAAAGGATTACTGAATACCGTCCCTTTTATAACCAGATCAGATAAATGTGTGGGCGGACGGACAGTGAGGTAAGGCACTTCCACCAAAGTAATCGCAAATAGCCTAAGCTTCAAAACGCATCCGCTTTAATTACACAGAAAGCCCTGCAATCAACGTTCCCATGTAGAGGTGAACCCAATGAGAAGCAAATTTCTCGAGCCATCGTGGGAGTGTTTTAAGATTGCGGGAGTGCGCGTACACACTGGAAGACAGTCGACGATATACATACAGTAGATAGATAGATAGGTAGGCTATAGTGGTAATTATGTGTCGAACAGATTCAACTGAGACCAGAAAGGTCTAAAATGAGGGAACAGGGAGGGGAGGAATCGGGGGACGTGGTGACTAATCGGTTGGTTTCTTCGAGGCTCATGTGCGTTCACTAAACATCACCATCAACAGGACCTTGAGACAACAAACTGCTAATATCTAAGTCCATTGATCTACCTCGAATGTATTGACGCCATCGTCGTTTCTCCACAACGGGTTACTTGATCAATGTCGAGGCGCATACCTTTTAATTGCGCAAAAGACGATCGAAGGTTTGAGGCCAGTCGACAATAAATGTCTAATATCCTATATTTGGAAATCGTGGGTGTGTTGATCAGTATTAGGCACATAACAGTTATGTTACACCCGAAGGTTCTATAGGCTATAGGTCCGGCAACGCAGACTACATGCAGACGAATTCTATTAACTTACCAAATGCATGCGCAGTCATAACCGGGCAATATGGATGATATGAGATACGTGTCCTTAAAAATAGAATACAACTTACCCGATTTTACCATGCCCTTTCGATCAGTACGGTAGTCTAATCTCTATATTCCTAGCAAGTGCTGTGGTCCGACGGGTAGGAGAAGAGACCCAGTGCGCAACAAAAAACCGTCAACAATGCGAGGTTAATTCTTCTTCTTCTTTTTATTTTTTTGTTTGTTTGTTTGCTTTTTTCGTAAACTATTGGTCTGAACCCAGTTCTAAATTCTCCTCCCCAGCAAAGCAAGGCGCCGGACTTCGTGAAGAAAAACGGCAAAGTCCCCGAAGAAATCTGCGCGCAGATGCAGAGTGACTGGAAAGAGATTCATGTGTTCCCCATGTCCTTTCTCTATACGGTTGTTAGCAGCGTATCTCTCCCACGATCAAGTGCCAGGCGAAGCACACAGAAGTGCTGCTGTCTCCTCGGCAGTCATTAATACTAGAACAAACCTCACTCTGCCAAGGACAGCCAATAACGTCAAAGAAGCGGGCGAGATGCTCGCAGCATCCCGCCTCTGGTTGGTCGAGAGGAGTCGTCAGTCAAGCCGCAGAAGCCTACTCGCGACTGTGTCTAGGGGCGCGCAGGCACGGAAGAAAATGGATATCTGTACCTATTAGCACCTGCGATCCCCGGCAGAATTCCCACTGGAATTTGGAACAATTGTTCTACAAACTTATGTTCCTGGTGGAGGTCGGTGGGTGTTATCCGTTAGCTCGGAAAAAGAGGCATAGCCACCTCATCTGCCAACCTAGAGGTCCCTAATCCAAATAATCTACTCCAGGGTGGCCGTAGCGTGACCCGCGTCACTATAAGTGGCCATATGATAACGTATCGTTTGCTGTAGATGCCCCAGATCTCACTAATGGTCCAGGCCATTAGTGAGATATAAAATACAGTAACCTGGGTCTCTCTCTCTCTCTCTCTCTCTCTCTCTCTCTCTCTCTCTCTCTCTCTCTCTCTCTCTCTCTCTCTCTCTCTC